>JAQIXX010002598.1:0-23642 GCA_034700605.1 Willowsia nigromaculata | reverse complement strand
AATGCTTAACCAGATGTTTTTGTTTATACCATGGATTTCCTTCATCTTTCCAAGTCTTTACCCTCTATAGTCACTGAAGAAAAGTAAGGTCATGAATGCTTAGACTGTATTGAATCTCAATTCTTAGAATATAAGATAATGAATTTGGAATTACGAAACCGGAATATACTCGCAAGCTGGCTTTTCAACTTTTCAGCTCCAGACTACACATACCTTGCCAGAAAGAATCGCAGGTGTAAAGTTCCCATGCAGACTCATTCAATTTGCAGGGCTACTTTTTATTGCAGTGATGTGTGCTTTTTTCTTTTCTTTTTCTTTTGTGGGGCAGCAAATCCAGTAAAAGTGATTATTAGCAATCGCATCAAAGAAGTAACAAGAGGTAAGTTGGTCTACTCTACTTTCATCGACATGGATGATTTCAAACGATTCCGTTATGATTTTTTTGGTGAGTATTTGACGCAAGAGAGCAACTCTAACGCTGTTGTCAATGGACTACACGAAAGAAATCAAGGCATAGATAATGATCAATGTAATGAACCTCTGTCATGCGATATGGTTAAGGAAGTTCCGGAGGATTCGCTGATCGAGTTCATAACTGACTATTTTCAAGGTTAGAGCTAGCATAACATTGGGGGCAATATGAGAATCCATTTTAATCCCAATTCAAAGGTTTCATACTATTTGTATATTCCTGGCTTAGGCGATGTTACCACAGATTTCTCAGAAACTCAGCCCTATAGGTCTGACAATAACAGCAATTTAAAAGGAGCTGATGAGTCATGCAACGAAACCCCATCTAAACAACGAATGAATGCCTTTGATTGCTCCTCCAGCTCAGATCTCAGCACTAGCACTTCCATTGAATTGTTCACTTCTCCAGATACGTCAATGAATCATGCAAACAGCTCAGACCAAAACATGGAGTGTAATGAAGGTATTGAGAATTCTGATCTCTTGCCCGCAACAGAAGATCAAGCACGACAGTCCCGCAGAAAGTCCATATCCTACGACATTGTATTTACAAACTCGAAGGATCAAAACGGGAAAGTCAAAATTGAGATCGTTCCAAATAAGAAACCCAGTTTGGAAAACGTTTCAAATAAATCACCGGCCATTGCTAAATATTTGCCAGGGCAGAAAAAACTGAAACTAAACTCAGAGGAAACCCTTCAGCAGGAAAATATTTTGTTGCGTCAACGAGTCCACGATTTGGAAAGAAAGCTTCGCTGCATTGAGATGGAATCAGAACGAGTTGTTGGCGAACTGTCACGAATTATTGAACGTAAAAACGAAACCATTTCTCAGCTTGAGCTACAAATTGCAGGAGTGAAGATTATGTGAGGAGGAGTGAAGAAATTAGATTAATTTGGTCGAAAACGATCTATGGTGAAACTTCATATGACTTTTTGGGTTTATTATTGGTTATGTATTTTAAAGTCTGCGACGATAATAACTTAACTATAATTAATAATATAATGACTATTGATTAGCTATTGTAAACGAATTCTTTTAGTTACACAGTAGAATATATTAAATGTGAGGTTAATCAAGTTTTAAACGCATAATTCTTCACTATCTATAAATACGTATTTTTACATCGTATATTTTTTGGGTTTTCAAAGTAAATTATGTACTATTTTTTATTTAGTAGTAGTAATGAGTCATCCGCATAGTATTAGTTCATCTTTCATATTATGACAACAAATGTTTTATTCTGGAAATTCGTTAACAAAAAACGAAAATGGATGTATAGAATGTGATTTTATATTACCTTTTCAAAAGCTTTTTTTTAAATACCGAGTCACCGCACTAACTCTAATAATTTGATAACTTCTGACAATAAGCATCAATAATTTGGTAGAATTGCTAAAAACTGTAAATATTTGTCATACTTATTTCAATTAAGAAATGGTTCTCAACAACTAGTTGTTACATTTTATGGCGAAATCTTCTAAGTTTACTTCTAACATTATTAATTGCTAAAAATCAAATTATAGCCAATCAATTCAGTAATTTACAATCTAGTAGCATGGGTTAATTTAATTACGACAATAGTTTTATCACATTTGAAGAACTTTCTTAGAAATGCGAATTGGCTTTTTCACTTTTAAAACTTCAACGATTGGTAATGAAAGATGAGAAAAAATCATATACAAGTGTGGCTAGTGGCTATAAGGATGATGATGTGCTCTCCATTAAATGCACAGCATGATTTATTCCTGATAATTTGTCTTTGGTGTCTGTAAACGCACAAGTTCACTTAGAGTCCGTTTTTTTAGAATATTCACATCACCAATAATCGATTTCATAGTCTGTCCATGTTAATTTTAACATGGGCAGGATGGGAAATCCTTAATTGGCGACGCGCATATACTTAAAAAATGGATAGTATTTGCTCTTCATTTTACCTATACCTCATTCATTAAATTATTTAAACAGTATTTTAGTTATAACAGGACAAAAACTCAATGAAAAAATTGAAGAGGAACACATTTATATTTTTGCATAAATCGATGCATTACATCATGAACTCAAACAAAAGACCAGCTAGTAAGGTAAACATTAACAAGATGTAAATATTATATGTAATGTAAAAATTGTAAATATATTTGAAGAATAATTATATAATGAACTACTACTATACTACTTCATGTCATTCTAATCGCTACAATGTCGAACTAGTACATAGTGACACTACACTCTCCAGGAGCAGTGAAAATTGAAAGATCAAAATAAACTAAAGTGTAATTAAATATTAGTGAACTAACTTAAAATACTTTTTTCCAACGTCACTGACACTGTTTACGGTAAATACATTACTTGCAATCCATTATATATGCTTTTGCCATTTCATCAAGAGTCACAAAAACTGGAACACACATAGTTCACAACCACACACAAGTTCACACGATGTATGTATATCAACAATATAATAATAATACTTTTGAAAAATGTGTCCCAAAAGCGGAAGGAAAATCGTTTTTCAAGATATTAAATACAGGTATCAATAATTAAACAACACGATGATATCAATATTGAATATTCACAGTCCCGATTTTTCTTTACTACTAACTCCTCCTCCTCCTGACGCACCGGAAGAAGCCGGAGGGGATGACGCTGCAGCCGCTGCTGCTCGTTCTGCAAGAAATTTGTCGAATTCCGAACTGGTTAAAGATGCTGCACCGGGTGTCGGTCCTCCGCTGATGGGCTGTTTCAAAAGAGAAGAAATAATTTTTTATAGTAAAATCCAACAAAACAGTTAAATTTTAAAAGTGCAATACACAACACAGAATTTAGAGAAAGAGAGAAGAAAAGAAGAATGAAGGATTTTAAGTAATATTATCAGAGATATCCCGTTTTCCCATGTTATATAGCTACTGGTTATATTTGTTATGTATGCATATAATATACCACATTCAACTTGCTATATCTGCTGTCATGTTATAACGGTGAAAATTTATAGGTATAACTAAGAGCTCTAATTAATTGCAATTCAATAATAATAGCGCTGAAACACTTGCAATCACACTACTAGTGAAACTACGTGTTGTAAGTTGTATTGCCTGCAATCAAACTGAGAATACATAATTCTTTCATTCAGCGATACAATTTCAAAATAGGTATTCAAAATGCTAAATAGATATCCATTTTACAAAAAAGGCAAACATTTAAAAACCGAAACGAACCCGGAGAAAGTTTAAAGGAACACAAGAAACAAAGGAATGACATTGAGTGCAAAAAGTGAGACACAAATTTTTTAGTGAGTGTATAAAATGTTTGTAGGGATTTACCAATTATTTTTTAACAAAACTTTAGAATTCAATCATAGTGGTAATTTCGGTCGTTAGTTATCACATAATACCTAGAGTAGTATTGTTTATAGTTATTGCTAGAGAGTAGTAGTAGCTGCGTTTGATTGATTGATACTGACAAGTAGTAGTAGTGTGCAAGGGATTTGCACTTTATTTAGGTGGCTGCTGCAAAACAATTCAATATCCATTCCAATGAATGCAAACAAATAAGTTAGATCGATAATAATTAAGTAGTATCATATTAAACACACTGCTTGCAAAATTAATTGATTAAATTAATGTAATAATTAAATTAGTAAATGATAAAGTGTAAATGTTTAAAGTGAATAGAAAATAATAAAATTCATGTTGTAAAAAACCATAAAAACATACATTTGCATTAAGCCATGCTTCCATCTCGTCGAAATCTGACTCACGATGTGTCTGGAAAATAGTTAAAAATTAAAAATGATAATAATTCTTTAAAAACGTTGAGATTTAAGCGTTTTCCCATAAAACAGTACACCAGAAAACCATGCAAATTGATTACAATGTAGAGACGATCATAATCATAAACATACCTTGATTATATCCTCATCCTTCAAAGGTCAAACAGTTTTACCAATACGAAAAAATAATTTCAAACGGACAGCGACGAGGAAGGAAGTCATAGGCAAACAAATAATTAACGAAAGTGTAGAAGAAGAACACACAAAAATTGCAAACAAAAAACCGTTACAACATGGCAAAAATGCATAAATACATAATATTGATATAATGCAAAAATACTGCACACAAAAAATCCCGGTTTCGACAAGCCAAGAAAATGATGCACGAATATGTAACTGGCAATTACAGTCAACTTACCGGTATAGGTTCCCTATTCATTGCAGCATCCCCTAAAGTCCCGGCCTTTTGGTCAACGTTCGTGTTGTCAGCGTACGTACTTCCACTAGAAATTGAAATAAGAGAACATTGTCATGCCATGAGGTACGTTTCTGTAGAATAAAATATTGATAAAACCTTACCTAGCTTTACTCTTCTCATAAGTGGCACCTCTTGACTGAGCAAACATATCAAAATCGTCTGGGGCAGGATCTTTTCTCGAACTCGTTTTAGGAATAGCTCCTCCTGCTGCAGGATTCCCTACTGCACCGCCGCTGACACTAAGAGCACCCATTCGTGATGCAATGTTTGCATCACCCGCACCTCCGCCAAAGTCAATTAACGAAGGCTCATCTTTGTTTCCACTAGTTGGTGCTCCACCGGTACCGGATGTCTTTTCGATATTCTTCTTATGGCGCCCATAGCTGTACATTTGAACACAATATATGTATACCAATTACTTATTCCAGCCGAATATTTCCGTGATCCCACAAAAATTTCAACGTTTATCAGTAACTGCCTTACCGAAGGAACAAGTTGTTTAGTTCGTCATTTATATGAAGCATTTCGGCAGTCAGTTCATCTGACGAGACAGTACATAGAAGCTCAGCTATTCTCCTTTGCATTTCTTTACACGCCGTATTTAACTCCTACAAATTTAGCCACACAAAAATTAATATCACACGGTTTTAGCACGTATGCAATCTGAATACAGTTTAATGAATCGACTTACTTCTAGCAACTCTAAATCCGCAGGAGGTATATCTTGTCCAGGCTTCACTTCACTTAACATCTCTGCAAAGACGGCCATGTTCCCCTGAACAATGTCCAAATCCCTCCTCAGCTTCACCGTTTGTTCCGGAGTGACTTTTACCTGTGTTTTATTAATAACTGTAGGTGAGCCAACGCTTGCATTGCTACTACTGCCAGCAGCAGCACTTTGCCCTTGATTTTCTGACGCATTTGATGAAGTCGATGATGTAGGTGCAGGTGGCGATAGCATTTTGTACTATTTTACTTATAATTCTTGTAAAATAGTTTACTTTTGAGTTTTATGAACTCAACTATTTTCATTCAAGTCCCTGCCAAAAATACTTACAACAACCAGTACCTCCCTTGCTGCCAAGTCTCAAATCACAACTAAAGATGCGCTTCTACGCTTCCTAGACTTGATTGTGAATTCCTGTCTTCAACTTTGAAACAATGAGCTCTTGTTAAAACTAAAAGCTTAATATGGTTTTGTAACAGTACAAGCAAACGAAATTATCTGAATGAATGTACCAAATGTACATATAAACTCTCTTTGTCCTCCTGATGTGAACAATGAAATGCACCACCCACTCTCATTTTCCTTCCTGCAAAATCACAATCACTAACAATGATGTTGAGTCAAGCGCTAGTATCCCTGTAAAATATCCCTTCGTGCGTACCAAATTACACTGCCTCACCTACCCTTTTCTCAGAATTGCATGCAAAAAAACACCCTGAATGAAAAAAGAATCTGCCATGTATATCGACCCTTCTTATCTCCAAATATAGCCCAGAGCCGAATAAAAGTCTTTCATTGTCTGAACTGAGAGCACATACTGATTTTAAATCCCCTTTTCAGCCAGTTAACTAAATGATATACATTTTTATGCTTTTTTATAGTATATCGTGCCGTGATCACTCATGTTTGACAAAGCCAGCTGCCTGTGTCCAATTCGCAGCCAAGTGAAACCGAAGGGTTTTTGAGAGATAGCTCTTCAGCAAAAAAAATCACTAAAACATGAAGTACACACCGCAGCAGCAGCAGTAGAAAAAAAGAATGTACTTTATCTCAGCGACTGAGCATTTTCACTACATAATTTTTTGGATTTTGCCAAAAAAGATATAAAACATGAGATTATTATTGCTCACTAGCTCCATTGTTGTAAGCTGCACACGTTTAAACATTTTATGTGAATCATCATCATTGCGTGGACGTGATGTGATTTACTACTTGTGTGCAATAACATATTTTTACAAGTCTGTTGCACCTGACCAAAAGGCGAACTGCCACGTAACCACATCACACAGAGATGCATAATAATTTTGTAAAAGCCCAGTAATATAACAGTTATTATGAATAATATTTTAGGGATTTAGGATAACAACAATATTACCATAATCATAATCTGAGAAGTAAATCTGGTAATTAGTTTGATGTCAATGGACTTGCACTGTTCTCGTAGAACGTTAAAAATGTATTAATCTTGTTTTAAGCGTGCACCAAATTGATACCTTCTTCTATGAATGAATTGTTGCTAACTAAAAGTGTCTCATTTTTTCTGCGCCGTGTGTCTTGTGATGATCGTTTTCTACGCGCATGCTGCTTTGGTAAGTTGACAGTTTCATACATTAGTAGCATATCTTTACTCCATATGTGTTCATCTACACGATGCATTCCTGCAAGAGATCAGAGATGTGATGTGGTGAGTTTTATGACCACAGGAAAAAACCTGCCAAAAGATTAAAGCATGAGGAGATATGTGTCTGTGTTTCAATGTGAAAGTGTGTGACGTGACGAGTATTAAAAAAGGTACCATAAAAACCAATCCAATCTACTAGACTTGCGGCTGCTATTGTAATTTTGGGTGGTGATGGTGTTGTGAGTAATCGCGAGAAAGACTATATTACTGATGTTCTCGCCTTAAAAATAAATGACCGTATGCAATTTTATGCAAATCTGCAGTACCTATGTAAAATGCATGTGTGCATAATTTCTAGTTGGGCACTATGAACAATGCTTTTGGGCAGTTTTATGACTATTTTTTCATATCTTACCATTTGTACCTGTGTTGGTGGTGCTGGTGGCTGTTGCTGCTGCTGTACTAGTTGACGTTCCCCTAGGTTGACTGGATGCAGAATAGGCTCTGTCTCTACGCTCTGCTTCATCGAGCATAAAAATAACAAACATTTACAAATTATGATTTGTTTTATAGCTGAACACATCAAAAAATTTAAGATGAGACTGATGATGGTGGAGTGGAGCATATCACCAAAATTAATTGCTTGTTTTATTACATACCCGTTTGGGAGTGAGGATAGGTACCATTGCATCCAAATCCGTCATAGGGAACTCTATACCTTTTGACTTTAAATCTTCATACAATTGAACTATACCAACTAGCTCGGGATGGCCTCTAAATGTGTCTGCCCATGACTGAATTAAACCCAAAACTTTTTCTTGTACTATGGTAGGTGGGTCATTTTTTGGTCCTGTGAATGAAAAAACAAAGTCATTTTTACGCTCTGCATAACGAAACAACACAACACCCAAAAAAAAATACATAACACTTTTTGTAATTCATGGCATGGTGTAGTAGAGTAATGAAGTTGTAATTGCTCGTACAACTTTATAATTATTTTTGTCGGTTGACTTTTTATGTAGGGGGATTACCAATTAGTTTCACTAACTCCTGACCAAAGTCTTTTTGACACACGAGCACATGAAACCGTTTTCCGCAGTTTTTCACGCACGTTTCAAGCACTGTCAAGGTGTACATTACAACGGTATAATTTTTGCCAGCGTTCTGCTGGAGTCGTTTTCGAATCGCTCTGACGGCATCCTTTGGACCGTCTTCTGCTGAATTCACCATGTCACAGATTTCCATGTTTAACGCCCAGTTTTCTGACGCAAGGGCTGCATCCGTTGCATGCTCTGAAGTTGAAAAAATTACAATTAATTATGGTGGAACTTTTACAGTTACATAACATGAAACGTTTGCTTTGCGGATAAACTTCCAAGTACCTATTTTTTGGCCGATTGGTGTTGAAAACGGATTTCCCCCAAAGAATGACATGATCTCGTCCTTTGAAGGAGCTTTTGCTAGCAACTGATCCATGATGGAAATTATTCAAAAAATTGTTAGCCAGTTTCACTTTCAAATAACTTTTCAAACTATCCAGTAGGCTCCAAGAAGCAAAACTACTCTGTATATATATTGATTTCTCAACAAAACAAACTATATCCACTATAAAACAGGAGGTAACTGTGGTCAGTCATTGCACTTTTTTCTCAGTGTAATTGGCAGCAAGAAAAACTATAAAACAAAAACAAGGAAAAAAGAGGTGTAACGATTAACAATTTTACTGAAACTAGAAATAAAATAAAACTATAACCAATTCAAATTTTAAGCCAGGATATTTAACGTCACTCCTTGAATAAAACTAAAGCACTCTGTATGTGAACTGTCTCAACGAAAAATTAATCAATAAACCTATCAAAAATTTGCATCACTAACACTTCTTGCCACTGGATCATGCAATATAGCATGCATACAAATAAAATTTCTAAACATAAATCCAGTAAGTTGGTTTACCTATAAAATAAATTTTTATACGAACAAGGCAGACAGGTCAAACTATTGTGACAGTGATGACAGCAAACACTGACACTCGTTTATCTGTATACTCAATCAGTCAATAGGCAAAAAAAGCTGAAATCTTGCTCACAAACTTTTGGATTGCGAATTTTCTGTAGCACAGGCACAATTTGATTTTCTGCAAATTTTGTACAAAAGGAAGTAACATTAGAAAACTAATTTTCCATGATTTATTTCGTTGGAATCTTCAGGCAACAATTTCGTTCTGCACAGGTGCACTCGGAAAATGCAGGACGTAGTTTTAAAACTGTGAAGTCACGCTAAATTACAGTCATGTGCACCCTGTAATTAACTTACTTGCCTACTTGCATTTTTACGAGTGTGTGTAGTGTGATAGGTACACATATACTATAAACGTTACTACGAGCCATTAATGCTTACACTGATAATTAGCTAACTATATTTTAGTGGGATTTTTTGCAGAGAAGTGAAATTATTTCGCATAATATCCTTTTTGCACTGATAGCTTAAAATCTTTTAAAGCCTTGTGTGCTGTGTGTATGTGGCCTATGACTGACATTGAATGCACTTGAGTTTACTCGAGTGAGCGATAGGAAGAAAACAATGTATTTTTTAACAGATGCGGAATTTAGAGAAGATCACAGAAGATCATATTATTATAAAAAATCTCGTTTGCTGTCTATAAAACAAATCTGCTCTTATTCTGATCGGATGGATATGGATATTATCGTCGTGCTACATTTGTTTTATAGGTATACATTGAACAGCAGAGAAAGATCCATAAAGAGACGGATGAAACTTTAATTCGCTTTTCTCGTACGTTGTTGTACGTGCAAACAAAATAGGCAGGAAAGAAATAGCATATAAGTTTATGTGAAATGCTTGGTCTTTAGGATGTAGAATTTATAGTATTTTTTTACCACATCCATCCACACATTTTTACTCATCAAATCAGATGACTCATTCTGAATGCATGACTGTAAAAAAGTAAAAAAGAGTATGACAAAACGTACACGTATGTCTATATCTATCCATACGTTACATAATAAAAAACATTATGCACCTACACGATCTCTTTCTCCCTTTCTCTCAGAGATTTCATCCTCATCTAATTCACTTGTTCAATGTTCAACCAGTCATTGATACTTACTCGTGATACAAACAAACGAACGTGTACGATGATATCATCCAACTTTACACTGTAGTTCACTTTCTGGGCTCTGGATATGTACATACGAATAATAATTTGGAAGAATGATGCTTCTCTACTATTTAACTTTTTTGTACGCTTAAAATGAAGTGAAATGAATGACAAATGAATTTTTTGTAATAAGCAGCAAGTGTTCCGTGAGGTGAGGGTGCAGAGCGTAAACTGTACTTTTATCATACGTGAAATAACAAAGAATTGATTCGAGTGAGCAGCTTTGTATGCATTTAGTCAGTATTGACTGGTTATCATTGGGGAAACTTTTTTAGCGTGATGAACGATAATTAAATAAAACCAAATATTTACTCTCCCTCCAGACTAAAAGCGAGGTCACATGATAAAGGTAACTTTTTGCTTGGTAAAATACGTATACAATGAGCAACATCATCTTTTTTACCCAACGTTATTGACAACTTACTTCAAGAAAATTCTTTCTGATGGCTGATGTTTTATATCGCGCCTGTAGCTTATAAACTATGGAATTTAGGAAATGGCATGAATGTAACTGTTGAATTTAGGTATACACTATATAGCACTATCACCGGTATCACCAATAAGGTAAAATTTCCATTCAAAATATACCATCCCATTGATTTTTGTAATTAAGTTTATCTGAAAAGTACGCTTGACGCGTCTATATGTAAGCACGTCAACTATTCACAAAACAGGTCATCCTTCCCTGCTCTATACGCTAATGAAGCTCTCCCACATCAATAACCAATACCAAATATATTAGGTAGGCAATTTAATTATGAAAAATGTATTTTGGCAGCCAAATGAGCAGAGAATAGAAGTCGAGTATTTTCCAAAACTCATTAATTATTCAATTGGACATGTACCATCCTTTTACGCTTTTGAGCTTTCACTTCCTTCCCACTTGTATGGAGCACGAGAAAGTGGAAAAAGTTTGTTTCAGTTTTGTGGAGTTTTGTGTAGTATTGCAATGCAATATATTTTGATTTTTTTTACAATAATATTATCTATATCATTTACTTTTGCACAATTCCCCTTACCAATCCTTGAATATCAATAATATAAATGAAATGGTGGTTTTTCTTTGCTACGATGTTGCAGTGAGAAGTGTCTTGCGAGTTCCTTTATGAACGCATATAATATTTTGTATAGCTCTCGTGGAACTTTTCATTCAGTTATTGTTTTGCATGCGCACCTTACTAATAATGCCTTATCTTTTGTACACGTTTTTATGAGTACATCTTCATTATTTTAAAGTTAACGCATTTCGTTTACTACTAGTCATCTGTTCTATTGAAGCAAGAGTTCTCACCAAAAAACAACCACATAGCCACTTTTTTAGTACGATAGTATTGCACACAATTTTGTACTCTACTTCTCACAAAACAAGACAAAAACAATGGATGGAAGTGAAGGACTTTTTCCTCCAATATTATTATGCGAAGATGATGATTATTATGCCGCTTTAAACACCAGTACTGCGTTTCGTCCTATTATAATATGCATGGACATGCTGTTGTGTGTTGTGTGTGCCTGCTTCTGAACGTGAAGTGCTTCTTGATGTTTTCCCATTATTATCGCATTTTCCTCTTCACTTATTTTCTTGCGCTATTGTGGTATATTGCTTAAGTAGATGGGAATGGTGATGCGGTGTGTGGTGGAGGTGTTTTTGTTCTTTTTTCTGCTTCACTTTTCTCATGGATGTATGTATGCTGATGTTGATGATGTTATTATGGATATTGTATATTTAAAAACATTATTATTACGACAGTGGAAACTACTGCCTACCTTGATAGGTATACACACATATAGTTGTATAACTATACCTACATGCATCCATCCATTTAAATGGCTCTTTGTGCATAGTTCTCTGCAAAGTTGGCGAAGCAGCTGAAGAAAATTGTTAACGATCAGATATGACTTACCTTAAAAAAGAATTGTGTTTATGCATAACATGGAATGCATGCTAGGGCAGCGCATAGTTGTGCATGCGTACATAGTATTTCCAGTCTTGCAGCAAGTAGATCATTTCCATTTTTTACTGTGCACTATTCCGTAGTTCTATTATAAAACGGAAAAAAAATTCTTTATGGTTTATGGACATGAAGGAAACAATCATGAATATAGGACTCTATGCAAGCTTTCCAACTCACTCTCTGCACTCATTCATTTGAATAGTGGTCGTGTGGACGTATACATTGTGAATATAGGAAGTACATGTGGGTCTTGAGTTTTGACGACGTTTCTGCATGCATGAAAAGAAATCATGGTAGCATTCCACAAGATCTAGCCATTTTTCATTCATTCTTGAGTTATAATGTTCCTTTGTGCTTTTTGTGTGCTACACGCTCATAATGATGAGATGGGAAGTATGTGGAGAAAAACCACACAAAAACGAGTTTGGCTGCTCACTTCCTTTTAAAAAAGCTTTTAGGGAATTGAGCCCATTTCGAGTAATGATCATAAATTTGCACTGATGAAAAGTACCGGGGAGGAACTCCTGTTATGTGGATAATATGTTATGTAATATCTAAAAATGGAGTAAAATACCAGTAGCACAAGATAGCAAGTATTGTTGGTTCTTAAATTGCGATTCGACAATATCACAAGAATACATCATAAGCCCCTCTCCACTCCTTTACGCTCGGCTGGATAGTTAAGATGAAAGAAAATTCTGCTTCCTTCCTGCATTTATAAATAATGAACGTTTGCTCATTACATAACATAACATCGATGCTCCAATGGTTTACGATTTCATTATGCATCGACTTCAAAATTGGGTAAAGCTTTTCGCTCTTCCAATTAGGAAATATCCTTATGAAAGGTTGATAAATGAAAAAAGTTCTCATGATGATCTGCAGGCAGCCTAAATATGTTTAACTGCTCACCCTTAACTATGCAAAAATATTACTCAACTTTAATTTACATAAGAATAATCATTTTTTATTTCACTTTGTATGCAATAACAGCGTGTAAAAACAAGATTTGTTTTAAAGTAGGCAGCAAGAAAGCGGCTAGGAACAAAAATAGTGTATATTTGAGAAGAAATTCATTTTAAACGGCAGAAAGGCATAATCACAAAAAGTGGTCCAGAAAACGTATGAGTTATTAATGAGTATAAAACATGAAGAGCGTCACATGATTAAGTGTAGAACGGTATTAGCGTCATCACTAGAGATAACGATGAAAGATAGAAAACGATCCTAGGACTTTGATGATGGAACGCTGAATTCGGCTCGGGATCTTCATATAAATCCCACGATGGATCTACAGGTATGTCTCGGAGACCTACAAAATATAAATTCTCCATTTACAAAGTCATATGGGGTTAAATTTTAATTTCATATCTTAATGGACTGAGTTTTGCACGTACTCTCCACACCTGACCCTCGATTGCAAAGATAACTTCTACAAGACCTGAAGTATGTTTTGAAATAACTTTCCACAACTACTTCATCGTAATACTTGGGGTCGACTTCGCACGACCTGTGCAGTGAGATTAGGTTGGCATTATCTGGCATGTAAGCGTACTCCCTTCTCCTGAATTAAAATAAAATGGCATAACATTATCTTATTTTTAGTAATAGAATAGTTTTGTAAGTTAATTCAAATCTCAATCATGAAGCATTGTAGTGTCGCACCTTATTGTACAATACCCTTTACAAGATATTTCGCCATCAGTCACATTATTAGGATTATTTACACAATCAAGGCCACTTGTGGATGTGTTGCAGTGATAGCACATGCGTAGACCTAGACATTTCACCACAAAGAAAGAAATATTACTTGGCTTGTTTCCTTCATTCTCTTCGCGTTACTCTTAGCGGAAGCCATGCAATCCAAATGCGATTAAGTACTGTTACTACATATAGCCTTCCAAACATGTACACTGTTCATTGAATTAGAATAGGTATGGAGCAGTAGTATTCAATGGTTAATTAGGAAAATTCTACTTCTTCTCACCTTCCGAAGACCAAGCTAATCCGATTACAATTAAAATCACTGCTACAACCTTAAAATGCCTATGGGATCTCCAGTAATTAAGAACTGAAAAGCCTGCCATATTACACTAGCTACTCACTAAGGATCTCACTATCACACTATTACTTCACTTCCCAACGACAAAAGCAATAATCCAATTGGAATTATTTCAAACTCATGAAAATCCCTCTGTAATATTCCAGGCAACTGACTAGAGACAAATGGAATTCCACAAGACCAGGGAGTCCTTCCGCTACTCATAATTTGTCCTAGCAAATGAGCCGCCGAAGTAGAATATTATTGACTTGCCGTTTTATACTTGCGTCACCCACTTGAAGTGATGAAAAACAGGAACCAGAAGATAAGTAACTGCACGTCACATATTTGTCGGTGATGGATTGCAGTTGGTGGAGATATTAAAATATTTTGAGGAAAATCTTAGTTTATCCGACACTGGATTCCAATTTCTTTCAACCATACAGGTCCACTTGTAATTCATTAGTTTAGCTCAGCTTAAGTTTCAAGTTTCACCCGTGGCAGAAATAGAAATTTAGAGGTAAATGTGTATCTTTTCAGTGAAACGAGAAATAAACGTATCATAATCTCAGGGTTTTAATAATAATTTGCCTTTTCTTGTAGTAACTACTATACATTCAAATTCAAAGCTGAAATAAAAAGTGGAAAAAACACGGAAACTCGCTTTCATGCAAGCCAATATATGACGGATAAGGTTGTACTTTGTATTTTATTTGAGGGAATTCATTTGGAAAAGACGATATATTACAGAGCAGAGCAAGTAAAATGAACAGGAATTTCCAATTTAGAATGCTTCGTATTTACACGTAAAGCCCATATTTCTTGTTTTCCCATGTGGACGCCTTTTTTGTGACTCTTCAAGATTTTCAAAAGTTTCATAGAGAGCGGATATACGTAAGCATGCATTTCTGTTTCTTCAGCAATGTCTGCAGTAATATTGCAGAAAGTACATCAATTGTATTATACACAAGTAATAAAGAAAAACAGCAACATCACTAACTCACCCATCTTATCTTCCTCCTCTCTCTGGCCTGTAATTATAGTCTCCTACTCTTATTATCGTAAAGTCAATAAAGCTATATATTACGTTGTGTTGTTTGCTCCAATATTTTTAGCTTTTCAAGTTCACTGGAAGAGTGCCAACAATTTAGGATTTCCTCGTTTTGTTTTCTCTGCTGTAAAATATTTATGCTTAGGTATATCTACCTATATACTTGTCATCCACGTTTGTGATGTGATGATGTTGTATTGCCTCCACTTACCGTTTTTTCAAACCATGTATTCGAATTTTCAAGTCATCCATCCACACTGTCTCCGATCAGTGAAGCGGGGATGGGAATCTATCCAAATGTTGGAAATTTGATAGTCTAGTGTAGACATTTGTCGCCCGTTCATGATAACAGTGGCAGTATATGCGAAAAAGTATTAAATGTGTATTAATGGAAAAATTTGTCCATCTTAAGTACATGTTTGATATACGATGATGTAGGTAAAAAGGCAAGCTGCATTGTGTCACCCAGCGTTATTAGCATGGACAGCTTTGTCTCTGGCAATATAAGAATTTGGAACGATCTTGTTGACTTTTTGAATAGACAGCTTTATTTCATAAGTATTAAATAGCGAAATACCAAAGTTTCAATGTGGCATTCAACACATTTTTATGTGGTTCGTAAACAATGATTGCTTTTGTCTTATCGCCATTAAGAAATATAGTGTTATAGGTTTATAATTATGTTACATGCGTTTAGTCTTCAAATAATGCCCATCATGGCATCTTTTTTTCTTGAGTATGTTTTAGCAGATTGAAAAATGAACAGATGTAAATGTACCAAAAACGAAGTAAATACATTAATTAGTAAGTAAATTGTTTGATAAAAACTGACTGATTTTGCATTTTTGATACTTTGTAAATTATAAGTTGTTATAAGTACGTTAGATATCTAAATATCTTATATCAGAACATGATTTGAAAGATTGACTTTAATGTGCATACTCAGTGTTGGAGCGTGCATATATGCAAGTAGATGCACTATCACTTTGGATTGGCTTAATGGTTTTTGTAGAAGTGCTAATTGTTTTATTTGGCTCGGATTAATTCGGAACTGCTGCCGGAACATTGAACTTCCATCCATAAGTCACGTATTTAGGCACATAGTCTGGATCTCCTGCTGGCACTATTTGATCAATCACAGTATTCGCAATATTGTCAACCAAATTGTCTGGCTTTTGTGGCTCTAGCTTAAAGTCGTAAGAGTCTTGGTACTGGGGTTGAGCTACAAGAAATTATGCAAATTCCTTAATTCATAAAAAAATTGTTTAATGCCATTATGCATAGAAGGAATTTACGCTTTCACTCACGCAAGTCAGGATATCCACTCGGAGTGAACAATGGCGGTGCTGATGGAACCGTGCCTGTTGATTTAAGGTCATCAAATCTCGCTCGAAGGGGCACAGTTCCAATCACCACTGGGCAGGACTGCTTTAGATTCAAAGCTACGCCAGACACATGGCATTCAATCTTCATGATACAAAATATTAAGTCTTATCATCAGTTGCGCTTTACAAACATGAATTTGCGTAACTCGATTACTTTGAACGTTTTACTTTAGTGTACCTTAACAGCATACTGTACGTCAATAAGTCTACACCCACCCAGCTTTGTTGGCGGAACGGGGGGAATTAATAGCTCTACTCTCCAAATATCACTGTCTCCAGCTTCTACTGACTCGCCTCTCTTTGTGGTGAAAATACTTTTAAAGCACTGTTTTTTATCACTTTGTGCAAAGAATGTGGCTTCCTACAAAAGTCAGGGGAAAAGCACAACATAGATACATGTAAAATATTGACCTAGTCATTTATGGTGGATTCAAATTCAAATATTGAACATAAATCGAGTTACCTGAACCAACTCTACAGATAGGTCGCTTACAACTCGTGTACTCAGATTATTTACTTCCACCTCAAGCGGGATAATCTCTCCAGAGCAGTAGCCTTTCGTTTTCATACGCACATTCAAATCCAAGGGTCCACTGGCACAACAAAGACAGCAGAATGTCTTGGACGTTTTCCATTCACCTGGTTGAGCTGCGACCGGGTCATTGTTTAAATCAACAATTGAATTCACCGTAATATGTTGTTTGGTGTCATAGTCAAATTTCCAAGAGCGCTTCACATTTGCCTCGAGCACATACTCAACTTTTCCGTACTGGCCCAGGTAACTGGATGGTAGGTTCATGAGTGGAAGCTGGAACGAAAAGGGGTAAACGGATTCGCCAGGTGGAAGCTTAACATCATTTCGTCCATCACCAAGTAAATAGCTTTTAAACTCAAAAAAATTGTCAGAATCAGTAAAAGTTCGTGTAACTTTTCTGTCCGTTTGATTATCACCAGCTCCAGCGCGCTCTGTGTGTTCCTCAGTCCAGTTCACGGAGGCGTTCCCAACAAATTTTAGCTTTAGTCCTAAAACGTTGGTAGTTTAAAAAAAGTAGGAAATTCATATACAATCAAGTGCAATCATTAGTACAACATAATCTGTTAAAACCTCACCTTGTGTATTTTTTTCACTGTTGGCACGAATGACAACCCTCCCGGAAACCATTTGACCGGGGAAATAGCTCATGGACGGGTTGTCCAGCAAAATAGAAAATTGTTCCAATGGCATTCTTGGTTTTTGAATAAGCAAAGGTCCAAGCAAGCACTGTCCAAATAAAACTATCAAGTTTTGGGAGGCGTACTTCAGTTACACTGTAATTGTGTAGAGTATAGGATAGACAATTGTGTGACAAACAGGAATTTTTGCCACGTAAGACAATGGTAACATTTATGTTAACAAAAGTTCATCTTAATTTAATTGTTTTTCCTGAGAAATATCTGCATAGCCTAAAGTTTATGACTCTTCTGCTCTGCACGGCAAGCCTATTTAGCACTGCAGACATTTCATTCGCACATGTGTTATGCATGTAAAAATAAGCGTACTATAACAGGGTTAAGTTTCTGAAGATCTATGTAGAATGTACATTTACTCTTGAAAATGTGTCTAACAAAACAATCCATTGAGTGTCCTTGTCGTATACAAAGAACGTACATTACATTTTGCTTGTTGATGTAAGTATAGAAATGAGAATAGTTGCACATTAAGAAAAAGTGTTAGCGATGGAACTTGTTGAATTCTAGCAAAGGCATTATACATTTGAGAGTGAGAGAGGCATAAAACTAGCACGCATGAAGAAAATTGAAAGCCAAAGTTGAAAATGTAAAGTAGCGTATAATAGAGCATCAGTTTTTAGTAAATCCATGAGATAGACACTGCTGCTTTCTATTTCTGGTGATGACACATGTCTCTAGCATGAATTGCCACTGATGGAGTAGACGAATTGGATGAATATTTGAAGATTATATGGCATGTATGACTGAATTTACTAACTGTTTTTGACATAGTCATTAGTGACATGCATTATACGATGATTACAATAGTTGCACGGTTTGTAAGCGGAAATGAGGATCGTGACCCGTAACAAATATTAATTATTAATCAGATCTGTAATGCTTCCCTAAGAATACCCATGCCTAATGTAAATTGTATCCATCTACCTACTTAATAAAAGTCGTCAGAAATGGTTTAGAATTTGCGCTTTGGATTTTATAAAGTGTTTGAATTTACCACATTCATGACGCATTTTTGATTTACATGAAATTTTAATCTTCATTTTTAATTTTTAAAGATAAAGCTTAAAATTAGTGCAAAAGAAATTTTAAATACTATGATTAAGTTACAAATGAGGTAGGTTGGTCAAAGCATTTTTGTCAAACTTCACAAATCATGTTCATTCATCTACTTTTTGCGCGACTGAAACAATGCAAAAGATGGGAGTACATTATACATCTCATAATACAAATGCACAGGTGTAATATTTGTATAGTTATGTGATACTCAATATGCTCTACTATTAAAATTAATACTTTGTTTTATAGTGAAGCTAATTTTGTGACAAAATGATGATTCGAACAGTTCGAATTTTAAGTTCATGTAAATTTGAACGCAATAATAATGAGTAAACCAGAGGCATTATTTCGTATTACACTTAAAATTTATTAACGTCATTCTGTGTAACCTGTCACCAACAAGCAGTTGAATTGCAGTTTGTCAGAATTCTCTTTCAGTGATTTTATCACTTTCTCTCGTCGATTCATGATCGATCATTGTAGAACACGCATCGTATTATTGATTTAAATGTTCTTTTTTATCAGCAAATACGTAAGCAGTTATCTTTTAATTACCAAGTATTTGCTTGTTTTACAATTTAATGTAATCTTTAACCCTTCAAATCTAACATTGTCTTTTTCGTCGTCAGTGAGCTTCCATGCTATTTCTGTCACAGCAAAAAGATGCATGCACAAAATGCAATTTTTGATTTTACCAACTAGTTTCAAGTGCAATTCAAAGATATCAGATAATGATTTAGATAAGAAACAAGTAATTAATAATGCCTAAAAACTACTTGTAAAGTCAACAGTTACCTTTAGCTGTTGTTATTAAGATTACTGATATGAAAACTCCAATGAACACTAAAATATAGTACATGCATTCAGCTAGACGATTCTTCTTCCTCGACTTAATTTGAAATCTTCAAAATGATTCAGGAATTTCTTTTATTTTTCGTAGCTGGTTTGCTAATATGGAAGTTATGGGGCATTCCGAAAAGGAAGAATCTCCCTCCGGGTATGACAGCATTTTCAAAAAAAAAAAATTATACGAGTTCTAATTTTCATATTTCCTGTATAAATTTGTGTTTATCTTGTGCACTTCAGGTCCAATGCAATATCCCGTGCTAGGAAATCTGCCACAGATTATGAAAGCACATCCATTTGGATATCGGGCTTACCACAAATTGGCCCAGCAATACGGCGAGATCATGTACGTGAAAGTTGGTCTACAAGATCAAAGTAAGCTAATATTAGAGTTTCAGAAATTGTTATGAAGTCCTTCGAGATAAACTCAGACTGACTAATGAAGGACATAAACCTTCCAACTTCCAACAGTTGTTCTTTCCTCTTACAAGGCATTAAAATTCCTTTTGGAGAAAGAGGAGCTAAGCGGTCGCTTATGGAATGGATTTCTTGTGGATAGATCGCACGGGAAGGAGCTCGGTAAAAAGAACAAGATTTGACAAAAATTTACGTTGTAACGGTAAATATAATTTTTGTATAACTTCTTTCAGGAATGATTTTTAGTAGTCTTCCTGAGCAAAAGGAACTCAAAACCTATGTTATTAGAGCACTCCGTGATTACGGTTTCAACAAGAGCGAATCAATGGAAGCTGTAATCAGTGAAGAGATTCGTCACTTCCATGTACGTTTGGCCAACATAGCAAACAAGAATGGAGGTAGGCATCGCATGGAACGGTTTTTCCAACCAAGTATAATGAGCATTCTTTGGGCTCTTATGGCGGGCGAGAGATACAATCACGATGATCCCAATTTGGAAAGACTTTTAAAAATTAACTCCACTTGGTTCCAAACTGGAAATTTTGGTGCCGGTATTGTCGTTGCTTACCCTTTCCTACGTTTCTTGTTGAAAGAATGGACAGGATACTACAGAATGCAGGATGGAAACGAAATGATCTGGGGTTTTATTCGTGTGAGTCAACATAACATAAATGAAAATGCATAATTCATTTTGCGAATAATGGACTTCACTGCACTAATTGTGATATAATTATAGGAAGTTATAGCAGACCACCGAAGCAGAAAAGAATATAAGGAAGAGCCCACTAATTTCATTGATCGATTTCTCCAAGAGGTTGATAAGGCTGGAGGGAAATCAAACCTTTTTACTGGTCAGTACACTGTCTGCTTTTTAATAAATTATTCATTTTGTCAAATAATAGCTCTGGCATGACATGATTATCAATATTTTGCAGAGGAACAGTTTGTCATTATTTGCTACGACATGTTCCAAGGTGGATTCGAAACAACATCTAACACGCTTGCCTACGGAATCTTGTACCTGATGCTCAACCCCCATGTTCAGAAAAAGGTTCAAGCTGAGTTGGATACGGTGTTCGAGAAGAAACAAATTGCATCTGTGCTGGATAAACCTAAGTAAATTAGCAAAGTCCTATCTTTCTAAATGAAAAACTTGAAACTAACTGATGAATAAAATGCTATACATTATGTTTTTTCTTCCATAATTAGGGTTCCTTACACCACAGCTACAATGTTGGAAATTATCAGAATGAGTAATATATTACCTGTACCTGGCCCCAGAAAAGCCACTCAAGATTACTATTATAACGGATATCTTATTCCAAAGGTATGTTTTCCAAAAACTGCAGCTCGTATTCAATCATTTCATTTTGGAATTTTTACACAATCAGTTTTGTTATGCAATTCACCCCAGGGATTTTCCGTGGCTCTCAACACATACGCTGTAATGCGCTGTAAAGATATATTTGGAGAGGATGTAGATACATTCCGACCGGAACGCTTTTTAGGCCCTGACGGAAAGCTCAATGGGAAGGAGGAATACATACAAATGTCTTGGGGAGCAGGTCGTCGTAGCTGTTTAGGAGGTTCGTTGGCTCAAACCACAATTTTTCTGTTTTTAACATACCTCGTTCGCAATTTTTCCTTCAACAAAATAGCCGGTCAGCCTGATCCTTCAGTAGAGCCAATTTTCGGCATGATCTTGTCTCCGCAACCCTTTGACGTTACTGTTAAAGAACGTTAATACATGATTATTTATGAGACGATTATATTTGCGCAACCAAATAAATGAAAAGTAAGACATTGAGTTATTTGAAAACATATCATGAACAACATCCCGCTTTATTAGACTTTTAAAACATGTAAAAATGATTGAATAAAAATTTGTAATCCTTAATAAATATTTCTAAAAAAGAATACTTCGGGCGCATTCATAAGTCACAGCGAACAAAAAAAGCAACATCAACACCAGTAACAGGATAAGCTGACACATGGTCAATCACATACATAGTATATTAATATAAAAAAAGATCACCACAAAATACATTTCAAAAAAATCATGTCATCAATTCACATACCACAGCATTTATCCTAAACACCTAAAAATAACTAACCTATTTAAACAATATTGTTGACACTGAAAATAAGTTTAGCTCTACTAATAAACACTAATATCATCCCGTATTAATCTCTACAAATCGAATTCTAACGTTTATGACAAATGAGTATGGTCAAGTTGAGTGAGGCATGCAACTGAGAATGAAAACCAATTACTTCCGTTTTTTTATGTTTTTATATGCTTTAATTACAATGTTGAATGAAACGAATGCAATGCTAGAGCTAGAACATTAAAATTATATGCATAGTTAAATTATTTGTGCTAGAGTTACATTAATCAGACGAATTGTTTTGTAGTTTGACATTTTAAAAACACGATAAAAACGCTGTCAACTAATTTACTTTACTATAAAAATTACTTAAACATATGCGGTGAAAATCTCCTGGTACTATGACCATATGGCTGAAAATTACTAGGACTGGGATAATTTCTAGGTGGAAATGCAAACTGTGGGTTATTGTATTCACTAGCAGATCCAAATAGAAACGCTGGTGAATGGTGCTGCTCGAAGAATCTAATTGGATGCTGATTATGATGATAGCCCGGGCTTCCCAGGGCCGCTCCTACACTACTTCCTGATCCCCCTCCACCATTGTATCTCGTGGAAGACGGAGACGTTGAGCCTGATGGACCGCTCACGTAAGGATTGTTATAATCCTCATCCACAAGAGATATAAACTCTGGCTTAGGGACAACAGGAGATGGTGGCGACGGACTACGTTGACGATGATAACTATTCGTATTGTAATTACTATTGCTATCTCTATTGTTATTATTATTATTGCTACTGCTAATACTAGAACTACTGCTACTACTTTGCGAGTATTGTTGTGGCTGTTGCATTGCATAGTGCTTATTAGGACGTGTAGATGCATAACTGCTGCTACTTAAGCTGCTTCCATGACCTCTTGATGATGAGGTCACTGATTGTGGCTGCAGTTGTGGGGCTGCTGATGGAGCATTGTTTATTGCGTATGTTTGCATTAAGGCTGCAGGGGAAGTACCATATTGATGTGTAGGCGGATTTACAATTGCCTGAAATCTGTTGGAATTTCGGGACTGCTGTGGAGGTGAAGGAGCTGGCTTCGGTGGTGCTGTTGGTTGAGGTAGAGGATCAGGCTCTACGTCATCGTAATCTTGGTACTCTATAAAAAAAAAGGACAACCGGAAATGAATTTGTTGCAATACCAAGAAGACAAATTAAAATGGGCCATGCATTCATACATTCGTTAGAGTGGAACCAAAGGGCAATTTTCAGTAGGGATTCAATACAGGATACGCTTGGGTGGGGGTGGGTG
>JAQIXX010002597.1:0-23667 GCA_034700605.1 Willowsia nigromaculata | reverse complement strand
AATTTTTGGTTGCTAACCTAAGTACATCTCCTCCTATGGAGTCGATATAGTGTTTTTTAAATATACTCTTCTTGGCTTAAATCAGGGGAATGATAAACTCAACACTTCCTTCTTGGATAAACTATTTGCAAGCAATTCTTTCTGCAACAACCAGCAACCCATTTAATTTTTGGAACAACAACTCCAATGTTTATTGTATTCCTAGACTTTCCAATGCTATGAATAGGTGTAATGATGATCTAATGGCTGTAGGCTGCAAGTATGCATGTTTAATGACATGTATTTGTGTGTTTTTCTTGTATTTTTACCCCGTGTTTAACTGATCCCAAATAAATGTTTCAGGGAAATACTTCCTGGTTCTGACGGACGAAGAGTCTGTGCCTAAGCTTCTTGCTGTCGAGTCAGCCTCAGCTTCAGGGGAAAATTCCTCAACATCCATAAAATTGGCACGGTAGAAAACTACACGTAATCATAATAAAAGAAGGCAAGCATACAATATTAGGAAAAAGGTGAGTGAGGTAAGTAATAACTTAAAAACAACACAAAACCAAAAACAGGATTGTAAGTAACAAGTTATGTGACAAATCACAAAAATTACAGTGTAAAATTATAAATTGGTAATAATTACTTGTTACAATTTGGAAGAACAATATTACTGTCACTCTCTCCTTAAGGGGTTAAGTGAAATTACTCGCGGTTAAAAGTTAATAACGACAAATAGTATACCACCTTGACAAATATGACAAAATTGATGAGCAATTATATATCACCGCTACTTCCTGATCTCACGACTACACAATTTGTCATAATATCACTCAGTTCGCATTTTATGATTTGTGAAACTGTTGATTACATTTACGCGCAAGTACATAACGCTTTCAAGTTTGTTTGCCTATTACTTCACAGCATCTGACTGATTACCTCACATTTCAAGAATTCTCTCTTTTAAAGAAAAATAGTGCAAAGTAGACAAAATAGTCATATTGTGCTTGCAAGTGTTGTTGCTGACATGCAATATTAATGTAGACATACATACATGCACAATAATTTATAGAAACATAATTAGATCTACTAACAATAGATTTCTGCATTCAAAATGTTTTTAAAAAAACTAGGAAATCAAAATCAAGTAAATTATCTTCAAAGTAAAGAAAGAAAAGCGGTATACGTTAAAATATTTTCTAATCAATTAAAAAATTCATTGCATGTCAATAATTATTATAAAATCTAAGACTCATTCTGTTCAAAAAAAATTCTCTCCTACCGTACTGATATCATTTCCCAGAGCCATGTTTCAGGGAAATGCTTTCTTTTTCTAGCAAATGCATCCCCATCAGCAAGGATATATTTTGATGAGATACGATCATTTTTTGTTCTATCATTAGAATCATAACGATTTTCAAAATTGATTTCATCTTCCGCTTCGTCATAAAAGTACTCTGTGTCTAATACACGGCCGTTCCTTGACCAAGTATCTGAAAAATATTATTATCTTCTGTTGAGCACATGCAGAAACCTTTCAAATTGGTAATTTAGCATGGCCTAAAAACACACTTGAAGAGAGTAAAATGTGGAAAGAAATTGTCATCCGTCTTACCCAATGGTGGCTGTTGGTGGACAACGCTATTGGTCATAACTACAACACCAGCATTCTAGAAAAAGATCAAGAAGCTCATTTAATATTTATATATCTCATACAAATATCCACAAATTCTAAATAGACGTTTGCATGAATGTCCCTGGATGGATATGTATTTTACCTCAAAAACTTGTGAAGCGGTTATCGCACTCGTTGAATGGTACAGCAAGGATCTCTTATATCGCCCAAATGCGAAATTTCCACTTCTCGTGCTTCCCACCCCCGTGCTCCAAGACTCCAACTCTCTCTCCACCATTCCCAAGTTGATGTCTCTGTCCTCCTTGCTCAAAACTAAGACGCTCTGGTCAATACCCCTCAATCCAATCAGAGAATTGGGTCGGGATCCGACTACAATATTCACATCTTGTCCTGGTCGAGCTTCTTCCGCTGTCATCGTAATGTTTAAGAAGTTATCCAGAGAGCCGTCCACTCTTAATGTCACAGAATCTGCGATAATTTCTTCTTGATAGACTGCATAAATGATAAGAGTCGATTCGGGTGCAGAATTTGCTGGAGCGAGAAGACGGAAACTGAGTTGTTGGGATGGAGCCCTGAGGGTAAATGTCCGGGAGAGGAGAATATCGCCACGGCCAATTAGTACGTAGTAAAGCGTGTCAAGTGGGACAGTGGTGTGCACTTCAACTTCAATTTCCCCATTTACCTGTCAATACAACAAGAAAAAACAATGGAATGCGAGGTAATGATGATGCAACACTCAGACATGTAAGAGAATTGACCAAGTTCAAAGGGATTTTCGTAGTCTCACCTTGGGATTTTCAGTTTTGATATCGACCTCCAAGTAGGCATTCGTCACAGACAATGCCTTTTGCACGGTGGGGAACCACTCAGTGAGCTCCTTATACGTTGCCTCAATGCCCAACACATACTTTTCCTCATCAGGTGGAGCGATGAAGGTCAGAGTGACCAGACCGTTGGGAGGAATGCTATGATATGACGAGTTAAACTCTTCATGATTGTAAGAGAAACCATGTTTGACCAGAAGAGCTTTAGGATTGGGATCCGAGACTGGCACATCATCTTGGGTGGCCACTTTCACTGTGATTGAGTATGGAAGTCCAGGTTTGAATGACTCAGCACCACGAATCACTTCCAACTTGTAGTCGTACTTGTGGAGGGTGATGGCCTTTGTTGCATTCTGCTGCCTGCCAGTAAGACGCTCCGTCACCATTGCCTCGACTTGGACAATGCGTTGGTAGTCGTCTGTCAATCTGTTTAAGGTTGGAAAAAAGCAATGAAAACGTGTCAAAAGATTTTATCGATAAAAAGAATTTATATTGCGCTAAAAAAGTCATATTGACGGCTTCATTTGCTGACTTACCCGAGTTCTTTCGTCAAGTCAAATTCTACATCAGCCAGACCATCAATTCGTACAGTTTTACGACTCACTCCGGTGAATACTGGTTGGATGTATGTGGAATGGATGGTTGGATACGCAGAGATTACGAGTTCACCCTTTACAGGCTTTCCATAAGTGTACCTGCACATTAAAATATCATGTATTGATAAGCTGGATCATTTTTTCAATCATTGAGTTTTCAATCATTCACGTTGAATTAGGGAAATTTGTAGATCATAATCAGTAGTTTGAAACATTTTTGTATCTGATTTCGCTTTTGGCATTTTGGCACTTGCAAACCCATGTGCATTTGGTTGCTTTTCAGAAGCAAGCATGCATAATGTAGGTACCTATGTTGCAACTTCTAACTGCAAAATATTCTTTTGCGCTACTTCCAAATTTCCTCTCACCCTATTATTCATTCAACTACCTACATCTCGCAATTACGAGTTACATTTACTTCACGATAGGTCCAAATTACATATCCCGCATAACTGCTTTTCTTTCCAATTTACGTGTGTGGTGTTTGTAATAAAAGTTGCCTACCTATATGTACTTTGTACTCAAAAAATTTGCATTGGATTTTGGACATGATTACTGTTTTTGGCAAGTCATTTTTTACAATGAATTATGAACACTTTGGGCACTAGGCAGAAACAGAAGTGAAGTCAGTATATTTCTTTCAACATTGCGACATGCAACTTGCTTCACAACAACGCTGATGATGCACCAGCAAATTGGTAATTTTTAGCATTTAACTCAACTAGCGATTCTGTATTTAACGTTGAACTAAAAGCGTATGTGGGATCAAGAATCTGAAGATGCAAACTTGGCTAATTTACATAGCATGTGTTTCTTGGACCGTTTTTTATTGCTCCATCAAGATGTCAGTTAACTTTGCAATTTTTTGTCATGTATTTATGACTGGTTGCATGGTCCATGTCCCGATTCAATGACTTGAACGAGTGATTAATAGCACATAAAATAGGGATTTTGGAAAGTTGAATAGACAAGAAAAACATGGGATGAATTAATGCAAATCCTGCTTCTTTTCATTTGATCAAAAGCAGCATAAAAACTGGATATCATTTTTCACTTACGTGGACCTCACCCTCACAGTAATCTTTGACTCATTAAACGTCCCATGTTCTGGCATTTGCAGCTCCACGTTAAACTTTGGTAGAACATACTCATTAATTGTAAACTGTTGACTCTCTTTCTGATTTTTATACATGGCTTCCAGGGTCCAGTCACCCAAATTTGGCTGGGAGCTGAGCTGCAGCTCTGACGCAAATAGACCTCTCTGAACGACTGCATTTCTCCACTGCTTGATAACATTTCCTTGGCTGTCTTTGGCGATCACATCAATTGGTCCAGGTCCTTTAGGTCGAAGTGAACGATCCAACAGAAGCACACGAAATTGTACCAATTCACCGGGCTTGTAAATTGGTTTATCTGTCTGAATGAGTAGGGCGCTACTTTTAGCAGAGTATTCAAGCTGGGTTGTGTTTTCAAATTCGAGACCACCAGTACCCTTTACGGTAAGGTTATAGGTACCGCCGTCAATTAGGTCTCCCACCTGGGAAAAAACATGAAACAAAAGATTAATTAATTAATTTCGAATACAATTAAATGTACCTAACAATTAAGTTCATTTGCCCCATTTTTTTTCTCTTTTTCCTTTCTACGAAGCCATGAAATTAGAAAAAACGGAACGAAGAAAATTCCTTCTTTTGTTCGTCACACGATTTCATTTATAAAGCCCTTGTTATGCAGTGATATTGAGAATTAATTTACATTTTCAATTGTATATTATTTAAATCATTTGCTTTCTGATTCTAAAAGTCGTGTTTAATGTTTCCCATAAAAAATCAACTCATGCATACATCAAACACTGGTTATCGTCCTTTTTATAAATTGTGTGAACGACAATGAAATAAAATGTGTAATGAATGCATTTCTTTCTCTTTTTTTTCTATCTGTGTGACACCTCATTAGTGGAACCACTGACCCACATTTTTTCTTTTTTACTTACTAGTACATACATATACATTGCATTTTTGTATGCTCTTCTTCTCTCTGGTAAAAAAAATCCAAATGAATTGGTTGTCACATGTCACTTTGAAAAAAGAAATTGGTCCTCCCTCATACAGATTGCACTACTACTAGGATTTCTCAAATATGTAGGGTTATATGCTGGTTGCAGTTAAATTCTTCGCTGTTTTATGACGTGCACGCTAAATTATTGTATTTGTTTAAGTATCAATCAAAAGTACATTTTTAACGCATCACATCCGACTTATCATGAAAGCTTGAAAAGTACAGTATTAAAAATGTAAAGTTTCTGCTGTCTCTCTACCATCTTTCTTGTGTCTGTAAAAACCGCACTGTTGAACTCCTTCACATTTCTCATAGTCAGCAGTTCCCATGTACTCTTCATCATCTTGAAATTAAATTTATCACGTTGTGTCGTCGTCCCATAAGTAGGCAGCCTCAAGTGCAACAATCACAATGCACGCACGCGAATATTCATACCTATATCTACTTTGAATAACTTATGCATTCATTTTTTGTCATGGATTAAAACCCATGTTCCTATGATTTTAAAAGTGCATGTAGAAAGGATCAGTACTCGCTTATAGTTTACTCTAATCCAATTTATTTCAATGAGAAATTTATTGTTATGAAGTGAATGATTATAGCATTTAAATTATGAAGCCGACCTGTTTCTTTGAAGACTACCGAGAAAAAAAAACGATTGTAAAAAGCATTATGAAAATACATATATAATGGTTTGCTTTGCACACAGCCAGTCATCACCTACAAAAAATGTCATGTTTCGTTAGGAAAATGTGCCGAATCTAGAATCGTTCACGATGATGAACTCATGTCTCTTGAAGTCAAGTTAGTCAAGTGTCTCTTATTACTAGTCGAAGAGACAGGATGTTTCTTGTTATATGGCTGAGTAAGTTCCCATCAGTCACGTAGGTAGAAAGAGTGCATGAGAGAGCCAAAGCGCATTCACAGAAAAACCGTCAAAAGTGATTCATCCTGATTTATTCGATTTTTTGTCCATACGTTTCATTAATTCATTCGTTTATGTTGATGACATGACGGTAGTAGTGATGCATGATAACAGAAAAGTTGTTGAAAATGAAAGTGGTAACAAAAAACTGCATCATGCTCTCATGCACATTGTTCGAAAACTTTTTTTATGTTGATTCAACAAATTAAAATGCAATGAATATATATTAATAATATTTAAAATGCGGGTCCAGCGACCACCATTGATCTTCAGTATTTGGAGTCAGTAGTCATCGGAGAGTTCTCAGAAGGAAAATAATCGTTTTTGGCAAGCTAAGCAATTTACGTAATAATATTTCAAAGCGATTATCTCTACAATTTTTCGAATGCATTGTTTGCGTGACAGACGTAGACTCTTGTGTACACAATAATTAGGATAGGGTTGGATGTAGGGAGAAAGATGATTATGAAAATTACTACTGTCAACTACCACTTCAATGCTATATTATGCTATTTCGCTTTGTTGTGATTATGATTGTGTAAAATTTTGTAATATGAGGAATTTGTCCTTATGTGACCTTCCCTTTCTTTTCTTCTATACTCGCAATTATCATCACGTTATGGCATAGACGTATAATTTTACATTTTAAACAATGCAAAGCAATTTTACTACTAACTCGGGGTTGTAGAGATACAGAAATTGAAAGTCGGATTGTTATAAATCGCAGTTAACTGTTAACATTTTATATACCATTGAATGTAAAAATTGTTTGCCTTGAGAGATGTTTTGAAACTTACAATATTGAAAGATGATTGATAATGTCGATGATCTACATACACCAAATGACAAATGCAATGACGACAAGCAATTCTTGCAATGCCCCTTAAAAGGCATTTATTTCGCTTAGCAACAAAAATGACAAAATTGGCAAGACAACTTTGCTGTTTTATAATCATCCCCTATGAATAAATGTTTTTGGATATAAAATATCTCCGGTATCAAGAGAAAAGCGTCTTTCCACGATTGTTTTTATCGTAGGAAAATGTTCGCATAAGAAATCTTCTCCAGGTGTAAATATTTGTGACACGATGGCGGATCTTCATGAAACCCGGAGAACACGCTTGGTTTGGATGGTAAGCGATGTACATTTTTTTTAAAAAATATTCATCATCAAAGATCCAAAATATCTCAGTATCAGTGTGTTCAAACATATCAAGGTAATAATTGTACATTGGGTTATTTGCGTCAGCTCACGCTATTCCTTTTGGTAGCGTTTTGTGGATTCATACTTCAATGGATAAACTACAGAGTGGTGAAAGTGGTTGATGAATATGAAACTCAGCGTACGCACATGTCCAGAATTAGAATGCGGTCGTTTCGTCCCTTGTGGACTAGAGAAGAGTTAGAGATTGTCAACGCAGGAAAGTTGAAAAATCTTAAGCAAAATGGCGACCAAAAGGGCGAAGATCAGACTATCGACTCCAATTTTAAGTTACCACGTTTGCAAAATGCTGATACGGCATTGGAGCCTGAGGTAGTCAAATGGCCACTCTCAGAGACTGGAGGAGACTCGAATGGCATAAAAGAACAAAGAAAACTAAAGAGAAGAAAGTGGCAAGAATTCGGCGAGCAGGTCAAATTAGGAAACCGCATAAATCCTGGTGACGAGGAAGATGATGAAGATGATGACCCCACACTATCATCCTCAGAAATGGAAAATGAAATGCAAGTGAAACCAACGCTTTCATCTGCTGAGCTTTTGGAAAACTTGTACGATGCGCCAGTCCACACTGATCGGAATATCTCAGAAACGAAATCAGTCGGTGTCATGCTAGGAACATCTACATCATCGTCGTCTTTAGATTCCAGCGAAGACAAACGGACTCAATCATCACCAATTGTTCCTTTTAATACGACTGTGACTGATGAGACTCCCAAGACAATCCCATCTGCGCCTTTACTGAACAACAAACTGCAGACTGAGTCAACAAACGAAGAGACAAACGAGATGACACAAAAACCTAAAATCAGTGCTGTTCCACCTTCACCTTTGATTGTAGAAACGGAGACGAACACTGAAAATCTAGACAATCCTGGGACGGCATTAAAACTACCATTGAGTAATTTGAAGAAGAAAGTTACGTTTTCACCATCAGACAGACATGAGTTTGTTGAGACAACACCTGAACCTCCAGTGCCCAATCTGGAGAGGAGAGACCAGACCTCTTTACCAGACACAAAGGTTGAAATCACAAAAATTCCTATGACTTCAAATGAAACGACAATAAAGCTTGTACCGAAAAAACGGAAGGAAAAATCTGTTGTACAAGGGTATCAAAAACATCTTCCATTATCTGAACTGGTGAAACTGAGTAGAAACTCCTCAGTTGGCAAGAATGAGGAACAGGGCACCCTAAACTCATCATGGAGCTCTCCTCGACTTCTCAACATTCCAGATTTCAAATGGCTAATGAACAACGAGTCTCTGTGCAAAATAGAGGCTAATGATTCTTCCCCCACTCGTCTCATCGCAATTTTAGTTCATTCTGCTCGCGAAAATTTCAAGGCACGACAAGCAATTCGCAATTCTTGGGGTTCAACCACTTTCGTCAAGAACTGGCATATTCGACTCGCATTTCTGCTCGGGGGAGCTAACCCAAACACAAGCAAAGATGAAATGACACCTAAAGAACAAACACAAAATTTGCAAGTGGAGCAGCAAAAATACGGTGATCTTATTCTGGGAAGCTTTGTCGATTCTTTCAAGACCCTCAGCTACAAACATCTCATGGGATACAAATGGATTCTTAACTTTTGTGAAAACGCGAATTTCATCATGAAAGTAAATGACAACATATTTGTGGATCTACCAAGATGGACTGATTTGCTGAATTCTGAATATGAAACGAAGGATCGAAATTCTACTCAAAACTCTTCTGTTCAAGCGTCTCCACTATCAGATTTCTATTGTAAAGTTAAAAAGGATCTCACACCAGTTCGTGAAGGTCAGTATGCCGTTTCCAAAGAGGAATGGTCACTTGAAAAGTATCCAGATTTTTGCCACCGATGGGCTTACGGAGCTTCCATTTATGCCATTCGAAAGCTTTATTCGGTTTCCAATATACCGAAAATTTTCTGGAAAGACGAGATATTCGTAACAGGGTTATTGAAAATCCTTGCCGAAAAAAGTTATGATTGGAAACCAGTCACAAAGGACATAACTGAATTAGTTTCACCAATTCTTCCAGCTAACCAGGTGGAACTGCTTGGAGAACTCTGTAGAAAGTCTGATTGGGAAGCCACATGGCCGTTATATCCTGTCACATTTTTGCAACCTGATGAAAGTTTGGGCAAGAACATGATGTGTTTGTGGAAGAAGACTATGCATGACACTAACAAGAAGCACAACAACAAGAATGATGAGGACGTTGATGATACAAAGAAAATTGATGTTACTACCGAAGAGCAAGAATGAAAAAGCATTAAAATCTACGTAGAGTCTGTATTTTTCTACTGGGAGGGTCTTTTCGAAATAATTATAAGTTTATGGAAACATGTTGGAGAAGGATGCTTGGAATATAAAATAATAATAAAAATGTTAGTTGATAATGTGTCTCTATATTTTATATTATTTTATCCTCTACCAATATTAGGGCTAAGAAAATGTTCATAAATAAAAATTTTACCTTTTACTTCATATTTTTAAAATAAAAGTTATTTTGGTAGGTTTGCACTTGCACATTCAAATAACAATTACGAAAGGCATTGAAAAGTAAAAGTTGCACATTCTGCCATTTGCATGTGGGTGTTTTATTCATAATGACATTATTAAGTAATATTACCTGCAGAGTAATCAGTTGACTTGAGCCTGCTCTCGGATCGATCACATTTTGTTGAGTGGACGAGGAAGAGCCACCGGAACTATGGGTAGCTCTGATGGAAACAACCACTGTGACTGGCGAGGCTGCTTCCACGTTTACACCCACATTGTATGGTAAATTGGGTCGAAGAGTCCTCGGCGCTATGATCGTGTACGATGGCGGAGGTGTTGTCGGCGACCTTCAAAACCACAAAACGACATAAATGTAAATGTAAAGTATTTTTGATGAGAACTTGACTATGGTTTTGCATTCGATTAAATGTTGCATTTGATGTATGCATTTTTCAATTGAACAAAAAAAGCTTTATTCATGGTGGAATCAAACATAACCCCCTATTGCATATGAAAGTAACAGCACAAATCCTTTTTATCTGTGTATTTACATATGTATTTCATATTTCATACAAGATTCCACAGCCCACAAGTAGAATTTGGATCATCATTCATTTTAGTTCACTTTTCGGCAAAAAAAACCTCGAAATTGTTTAGTACCATTTAGTCCATTGTTTACCCGCAACATTCGCCCATTACAACTTACAATTTCACTTAAGCCAACTTAAATGACTACTACAGACAAAAAACAAAAATAATGAAAACGATGATAGTGAGCACTCAACTCAAAACAATACATGCAAACCACTAACAATGTGTTGTTCACCTAATGATCTTTATCCTCACAAAAACCAGAGCATTAACCGTCCACCCCCTGTCCATTCATTCCTCCTATGATACTGTTCGCAATTTATAGCCGTTTGATTACATTTATTTACTCTTTCTATCATATCAAAACTTTTTATTAAAAATACGCACTTTTCCATTCTAAACAAAAGCCTATTGAATGAAGTAGGTTTTACTTGGCTTTGCTACAATGAGTAGTAAGTACCTACACATAAGCGCATTAGATTTTGAAGTTAATTTTCACGTATTTTGTAATCTCAGCTCTTCCGCATTTCCACTCAAATGTCCCTTTTCATTCGTCGTCGTTCCGTGTGGCACCAGTTTCTCATCTAGTATTTTCCCTTGTCAAAACTCATTATCACATTTTTCCATTCATTAACCAGCAAGCCAACCATGGTGCATGCATTACACATTTTTGCTACTACTATCAAAAAAGCTTAATTAACTGCAATCCTATTGCCAAAAAACGGAGAACCTAATCACTTCTCATCTTCAAAATAAATACCTAATCAACATTATCTTCATCGTCATCCTCATCAAATTTCCTCTCCCTGTTTTTGTAAATCTTTGTTCAAAAGTTATATTCTCTTTCCACACTACATTCCATTCAACTAGCTATGCAACATGTGTGAGTATAATTTTAATGCATTTTCGCTTTCGCTTCTGTTGAGTTTATGTGATTTTGTCTGAAATCTAGGTAGTGCTGCATGGTACTTGTTCATATTACGACATTTGGGTTACTAATATTCTTTTCTTATCTAAACACTAGTAGCATTTTTGACATGTTTCCTTACTTAATTTTACTATACTCATTATTGCCTTCCTTGATTTTCTCTACATAGTATTATTGCATCAACAGCTTACCACCTACCCAGACACAGTATAGCAGTTTTTATTCTCTGTAACATGGCGTACCAACAGATACCGTCATCGCATCGTGATCATCTCCCTTTCATTTCATTCTGATGCGTTTATATCTCTCTCTCTCTTAAATTAATAAGATGAAGAAAAAACTTTTACCACCACATTTTTTCTTGTTTAAAAAGTATATTTTATCAACGACAAGTCATCCCCTTTCCGATTCGATTAGCTTTGTCTTAGTGGTTTGCTTGAAGAGATTGTCTTATTTGTAGATGCATTCAAGTACTTCAGATAGCCACTGGCAGCGGCATCAAATGCATTATTGCAGGTTTTTTGTTTTGCTTTTTAAAGAATATTTGTGTTTTGTGGTCGTGCCAGAGAACGGTGCATATTATACGTATGCACTTCACTCAAAGTAATTTCAGATTCGATGTTGGTGGTAGTGGTGGAGGGTCGGTGCTAATTCAAAGTAAAAATGTGTGAAGTGATCAGTTTTAATATTTATTGCATTGTAACAATATCAGAAAAGAATCACTCGACTAACATTGTATCGCGGGATTATACAACTTCAACTTTGCAATTTCTAAAGAAAGGGGAAGTGATAGCCTTGTCATGCAAATCATGTTGTTGCTTCTGACATGTGAAAACCACGAAAATAACATCTCTATATTATTCTGATGAATGCACCACCGCCAGCATCGCAATGTACAACTGATGATTGCTTTAAAATATTTACTTTTATTTTCTCAACTCATAATATCTTTCGCCAAAGCACTTTATTAAAAATTCTTCTCGTCATTATGATAGCTAAAAATTCTAGGAAGAATCGAAAGTTTCAAGGGATCAAGTAAAACAGACCAACGTGTCAAGTCAAGTGGTTTTTTTCATTCTTTTTACACTTCTCTCTGGTGTTTTTCTCTTTTGTTTACACTATAGACAAAAATGCAAACACTATGAATGAATAAAAGTTGAAAAGTGCAAAAAAATTCGATTTCATGTTTCATATCTCTATATTTTCTATTGCCCTTCTCTAACTTTTTCCTTGTCATTGCATTGTAATTTTATTATATCCTTGCTGTTTTATAAGTGCACGCTGCCCGTGTAAACAAACATTTAAATCAGCATGAAATTTTGGGATAAAAACCAAAAACTCAACATCAACTCATGTTTTTTCAGGTGAGCATTTGCAAGAATAAACGCAGTTCATGCGTGGTGAGTGACTACTGCGTTTCATGAGCGACGAAGTCCATCTATGAGTTTGTTAGCTTGCTTACAGCTTGCATTTAAAAAAGTAAATCTGACGATGACGATGTAATGGTATGATGCGATGCCCAAAACTAGACAACTGCAAAAAACTGAGCATGATAATGTCCTTAGATTTGAAAAAATTGCGAGTGAAGTGCAGCACAGTGCATTCAAATTTCGCTTTTCGTTATAGTTTGAGCACGTATGGCTATACTTATTGATGTGAGATTGAGATTTATTCAGTCACTCCACTCAACTCAATCCCATTTAGTCATTCTAGGATATGTGATTATCATCATTGCCATCATGCATATACGCCCACGTTTTACTGCTTGTTTACTTGTACAGAGAAAATCGTTAAAGTAATATAGTTTATATCGAGAGTATCGTTTATATTAGGAAGCCATTCATGAACATTTTTGCTGATCTTGAGAGGACCGTAGGGCGAAACACTAATCAAATGAGAAGGACACAATGCGCACAAAAGCAAAGTCAAAATATCATCAGCAGCAGAACATCATTATCGCTGAAAATATTATTATTTTTGAAGTGAAGAAGATGCTGAGTTGTTTATCCCTGTGTACGCAACATGGCGAGGAACAGCCAGAAGATATAATGTTCCTCCAAACAATTCTAAAGTAGACTGAGCCAAGCACGTTCGATTATTTGCACAGATTTTTTTTGGGAATGCCCACCATTATTACTCAAGCTATTCATCACATTGTGACATTATAAATGTATGAATATTATTTTGAAGAAAAAAATTCGAGCTTGGTGGCTTCAGGGAAAGAGAGAATGGGCGATGAGATGATCAATCAGGGATCTCCCAATTGTCTAATATTTGAATAGATAGATGGAAAAAAAATGTGTTACTCATTTTTCTACTGATGGCGGTGATTCATGATTGCGTATTGTATTTTTGCAACTTAAGATGTACACACATGATAATTAGGACGATGAACAAGGGTTATGTACTGTTTTGTGAACAAAGTGGAAATGCACGTTTTTTCTTCAAAATATAAAGAAAACTTCCAAGTATGCATAATGATTTCCTGCCAAAGAGAAAATTTATTAATACAAGCATTATACATACTTTAAAAGTAATAATATGGCTAAACCAGCAGATGTAGGATGTTTAATTTTTGAAACATTTGATTTTTGTGTATTTTGATAAATTTATCGACATATTCGAAAATATATACACAAATGATAAACAAATTGAAATAAATTACACATTTTGAAGTTTAAAAGATGTTCTTTTATAACAACAACAAAACATCACAAAGTTTTCACTTTTTAAACAATTTTGCATCGTAAATAATAAAAGTGCATTTAGAATTCATCAGTCGTGAGTTACACATTATGTGTACATTTGCGCGATTACTCATTGAAATATCTTTTTGAAAATTACACACTCGGTATGCATGTTTTATCTTATTGTATACCTATTATTACTGCAGGGTAAACACTATAGCCATTATTTTGCTCATGTATAGTTTTAATTCTCGTTCATAAATACGTCGCATTTTATAACAGCGTATCGTTTTTCATAATATAAAAATAATTGAAGACGTCAGAGACAATTTTCCATTCCTTCCATAAACCAAAAAATATAAACGAGCTTTCTTCTAGGTATGTATGTTCTCTTACCCGGTTTGTCCCAAAATAACGGGCAGAAGACAGCAGAAAAGCCACAGGTGTTTTCCCAAATGCACAAACGACGACATGGCAAACTTTTCGCACTCCACTGCACTTGAATTTGTTATGCTATTTCTAAGCTTTTCTCCACTCTGCTGTTTGTCTGTATATATTGCCTATAGCAGTGATACAATCACGTTCTTCACGACGGCGTTCTATATGAAGCCACTTGATTGCTGATGAAAATGAACTTGAAAGCAATTTGATCCTCTTTATTGAATTGACTTTATTACTTTCAATGCAATTGGAAGTGCAATGTTGTGTGTCACCAGCAGCACACCGTGCATGCAGCCGCTTCACTATTTTACACCAGTGCACTCATGTCACACGCTATTAAGCTATTATCATGTTTTATTATGCAAAGTAGAGTGAACATCCGATGATGCACGAATAAAAAATAGGTGCGCGTAACCGCTCAATATAGCAATTTAAATCAAATATAGACCAATTCACTCACGCATGCATTGACACAGACACAGTTCACATAACACTACTTTTCCTCAAAATTATCACTCTATCAGGGAAACCGACACAGCTTGTAAATCACTTTTGTAAAAAATCGAATTGGCGATAACATAAAAAAACACAGCCGTTTTAAAATATCATCGTCATTCCATTGTAGGTTGTTGTTGTAGGATGATGTACTTTTTCTTGGGCAATAATAGGTATGTAAAGGATCATCGGCAAAGATGACGATAATAATTCTTCTTTCTCATCTCCTTTATCACGACAACACCTGTACACTGCCTCTGCACTGTTACTGTTACCTTCTTCTCAATCTCAACAATCTGCCGCTATTCAATATTAATTCCTCCACAGCACTCCACAACCACCAAACTTCTTTGTTGCAACTTGACTGTGTAGCTTTGATTTTGGTTCGTCTTCGTACTTTATATAGACACACACCTGTCTTGATTTTTCCCCTGCTACATATTATTTTCTTTGCTCGCAACAAAATGGTCTATCTCTAAACGGCACCACCACCAACACGACACTGAGAAGCCCAACTTGAAAAACAGTCACAGCAGACAGGCGCAGCACAACGCAATCTCCACTCCATACATCCGCCCCTGTTTGTTGGACGTTCTATCGTTTCAGTATTACGCTCTTTCGCTGTAACTTTGTCAGTAGCAATCATACACGTATTCGAACTACATATCAGGCTGAAAATATGTTGTTATGAGTGGTCTGCTCTGTTGATGATGAGAAGGATGATGCAGAGATTACAATTTCTTGGTCGATATCGTCATGTTTTTCTTCGCCAAAGATGAGGAGGAGGATGACGTGATGAGGATGATACAAGAAGAAAATCAACAGAGAACACACAGCTATATCATTATCATTATTATTGCAACTGTAATCTGTGTTAAGAATAGTTGTTCGTTGGGAGGACGGACAAAACGACACTGTCAGTTCTTCCATATAGCTTGTTGTAGGAGCGCAAACCAAAAAGGAGTGAAGAAGAAAATAAGGAGATTCACGAAGAAGAAATGAGTCAAACAGCTAGTTTGTCTTTTGTATGTCTTATTTTCTTCTTTCAGTTTCTTCATCAAAGAGAAGGAAAAAGACTGACTCCATTGGTGAGTATTATAGCAACTAACTTTACAAGACTAGTAATAATAAGTAATGCAACAAAAAGTAAAGTAATACATGCAACAATTGTAATATAACTTTACGGATGGGTACGAAAGATGATTATCCTGATCCTCTTTTCTTCTGCTTTTGACAATTAGGATTAGGATGATAGTGTACCTGCGTGTATCTATCTGCATATTATACATGTCTCTCTTTTGCTTTTGACTATCTGATTACATTATTGCCCTTTGGACAGTAACAGATAGAAACAGACACCATGGGATGCTCTTCACAATTTACTCAGGACCTGTTTGGATTTACACACATTCACGCATGTGAGTAGTACTACCAGCATGTCATCAACATGCATATATTTTTTTCCGTACAATGTCTTAGTAAAAAGTCAAAGCAGAGGGAGATTTTGTTCTAGTACGAGACTCATAACAAAAAAAATAAGGGTTGCATATACAGTACACAGTAAAACTAATGATGTATTGTGCAAGTAGACCTTCTCCTCCCATTATTCTTCGGGAGCTTACCTCAGGCAGTAGTAAAAACATTATGAGAAAAGTAAAAGAGCCAAGAAATCTACAGCGAGACAGCAAAGGTATGAAAAAAATCACAGAAAAAGTGGTAAAAATGGGCATGGGCACTATCAGGTATGTAACACGTCATTGCGTGTATGCCATGCGTTCCTTTCACGTATTATTAATGCATATAGTAAAAATTCTCACCAGTCTTTACGTTTGTAGTGGTGGACAGTGACTACAAGGACTCCCCTTTTGCTAAAATAAAATACAAACAAAAATGCAGTAACACACTTGGGTGACTTAAGTAATGTTTTAATACCAACTAGATACTCATGCAATATATTATAATGACGCTATTACTACGAGGATGCTATTTGATTGCCATTTATATTGTCGAGCTTCGTGTAATACTTATCGACTTTCAAAATTCACTTTAGTCTGCTCTGCTTACCTTTTTTACTCTTTGTTATTCTTTGGTCTGGGTTTTACCAAAGCACCAATACTCTCATAATCTAATTCTAATAAATACTGGCTTAATGGTATTTTACCTAATGGTATGTACACACATAATGTGTTTTCTCACGATACAACACCAAAATGAATTGGTGACTGCACTTTGTGCAGTGTTTTTGTTCTAGTGGGTTTGAAAAATGCACCTCTACATTTTTATGTGTCGCGTTTTTTGTGTACGAATTGTTTTTATTGCAAAGAAAAAAAAAGTATTTCAGTAGAGCTTATATTGGATGCTAGGATTTTTGGTTAGCTTTTGATGTTCATGTAGTTGTTGTCGGTGCGAGTAGCTCGTGGTGTGGTGCCTGTGTTTTGGCAAAGTTGATGCCTGAGGTACGGACAAAGTAACAAAAAATGCGTGATCTAGAGTGAAATGAAAGAGGAAGCTGTAAAGGATTTTTGCGAGGTTAGTTTTATGATGTTTTCAAAAAATACATGGTGCATTATGCCTAAAAGTTGAACACGTTTTATTTCATTGCATGTTTTACTACCTGGTAGTATGAGGATTGTTATGCAAAATGCAAATCAAAGTGGGATGTTGTTGGCGTTGTTGGACACAGTTTTATTGTGTGTAAGAATGAGACCTGACTTGTTGTCCGACGAAATGATTGTTTGAAAAAAAATTAAATTTGTTTAGACATGTTCTATTGGCTACAATCTCTAGGTTTGATGGCCAGCAAATCCTTCAAAATCGTGGAATAGCAAGTTGATTTTTTGACTATAGAATAGCGTAAAATAATTAGATTGAACGCTTTTTGTAGATGTAGGTTCATAAATGAAATGCAATAATGAGAGAAAGAAGGAAAAAATGGCTTTTGTCCGTAACAATAATAATGATAGCGTCGAGTGTGAAGTTTGCAGCAACTTTTATCTAGATCACGGCAGCCCATGAAAAAATCTTAAAACCCAACCGGTGACTCCATAATATTACGTACGACAACAAAGATTGATTCCCACCATCAACAAGAAGCAAAAAGATGAAAAACACAATAGTGCAATATTTACAGAGACATATAATATATGTCTAGATAGGTACTTACTTTTATGATAACGCTAATAAAGCTCTTTCGAAGCACGTTTCACACAGTTTTTAGAGATGATTTTCGAATAATCTGAGGTTTAACATTTGTGGAAAATGCTTACTTTATCCATTCATAAGAACAGGAATGCATGTTTTATGTAGTGTAATCGCAAAAAGCTGAACAGTAGCAAGGCTCATTTTTTTCATTGTTGAATCGTGGCCGTTTTTCTTCGTTTTAAGTGTCTTTTAAATGTTTTCAATGCGAAGAAATGTCTCTGTAAAATGCTTGCGTGATGTGTGTCTGTGTGTGGCTCCCATTTCTCTTGCATTGTGTGATGGGAGCACTCTTGTAAATGAAATAATTTTGAAGGATTTGTTAGCATTTTTATGACTTTTGCTCATAAGACTTCGTCACTGGGAGAGTACGTAATTCGTATTGGAATATCATTTTGAAAATACATTTTAATATGATGGGAAGCAGTAAAATTGCTCTTAAAAACTCACGTATCTGCACAGTGGGTGGGGAAATAGGATTCCTTAAAATGTTTCAAATCTCAAATGCACAGTAAAAGAACTAAACCAAGCCTGATCACGGGTAACTGTTCTAAAACTCATATTCATTCTTCGACCTTTCTTAGTATTTGCTTCGTTTCATTCGATATTAACAATAACATAACTTTGACAAATGAGAATATGATCCACAACGAATATTACTTCCAAATATTATATCTGTGCAGTTTTTCATAATATGGAGGTTGGATATGGTTGCACACCACGAGTGTATTGTGGAATATGTTTCAATTTCGAGCTTCTATTTTCATTTTTCAAGACGGGTGTGTCAACATATGTACCACCTAGTGGTGAGAAGAAGGGAATATTATTAATGCAGACTTTTATCTATTCTTCAGATTTCCTTAATCAACGATCTCACAAACTAACAAATTTCGTATAATCCAGTTCCAAGAAGGGTTTAAGATGTTTTAAAAAACATGATTTAGCTACCCACACATTTTATTCTCTTGACAGCTTTTATGCTATTTTGGAACTTTTAAGCCCTCTCATTCTCATTCAATCTCATATCACTGTTCAATATTGCGAGCTAATCACGCGAATACCTAGTCGGACGACAATGATGTCTTTGAACGGGCAACTCACTCTTCGTCATGCCAAATCATTACTTTTTGAACGTTCCATGTTTGGGTTTTTTAACTTCGTGAAAGAAACTTCAATTTGTGTTTTCTTAAACAGCAACTTCAAAAGAAGTAACGAGTAACTAATCAAATACAGAGTGCATACAGTATCATGTAGAAGTACATAGGTAATATTCTTCAATTTTATGCTGACATGCAAAATAATGCAAAATGCATCATGAACAAATACATTCTATTTTCATTTCAAGCTATTTACATGAGAATTTAATACAGTTATGGAGTAATTTATTAAAAACCCTGAAGATTCGCAATCCTTTATTGTACATAATATTATGCAAAAGTACTTGGCAAGTGAATAGTGAATCCAGTGTATGTATAGGTATAGAAAATTCCGATATATCTTGTTGAAGATATCTTCTTTAAAAAGTCCATTGAACGTTCTCCGTTCTTGTACATTCATCATTGAAATATCACAAGACACTGTATTATATTTTACTGAATTGTATGTACATATACCAAGTTTTTAAAGTGCAATGGCAAAATACGTAATAATCTTGCATTCCAACAAAAAAGAGTACATTCTCTTTTTCTTATTATGGCTATATGGCGAAAAAGCACAAAAGAAATAGAAAGATCCAAAAGTGCATCTTGCTCATTGGTGCTAAGAAGATTTAGCGTAAGTTTTTTTTTCGCAGAGCACGTGTGTAGGAGTGTAACTTGGTCTTCCGCAACTCTATATAAAATTCCCTCTTCACTTGTCAATCAACCTACGCCATGAACTTGATCAAACCAAATAAAATATGGCTGCCAACAATCTTATTGAATTAGATAACAAACACATTAGTAGTAATTCGATCAATATTCGCTTCTACCAATAGATGAGTTTGTCTTGTCAATGCCCAAAATATTACAAGCCCAAATGGCAAAGTCTACGCAAAAGTAATGGTCTTCTAGTCGATAATTTTACTTTAGTATGCTTCTCATATGTTGCAATTAGTTTTTTTTAAAGTGTTCCATATATTTATGACGCAGTGGAAGACTTAAAGGTAACAACTCAACAAAAAATTTAAGTGCTGCCAGTTCACTAATACTGTGTAGTATTTTCATGACTTTTTCCGGCAGAAATCTGTTCATTCGGTAAAGCTATTTTCTAACCGTTTTAATGACAATGTCACGATCGGCTTTGTCTAGTACGAAAACACGATTTTGACTTTTAGTGTAATGTTTTGTTTTATGCTATATGAAAATCAATTTTAGTTTACACGGGTTTGTGCACCTATTTAATCCTATGTGCATAATTATTATTACGGGACAAGAAAATCTTCTCTAGCATTATTTCATAATCAACCACAAGCTCAAGATACCCAACTTATAGTTATTAAACACAACCAAACGTGTACGCTTTTTGGTCATTACATCCGTCTGAGTTCTCCTCACTGATTGTGTGAGACCAATATGTGTCATCGAGTAAAAATCGTGCCTTTCCTGACAACAATGACGAATGACGATAATCGTCGATGACTTGATTGAAGCTTATAAGCTTCATCTAATACTAATCTTTAGTGAGTGAGCAGTTCTGGCGGATAATAACTTAACAAACACTTTATTGTTAAATTACTTATTAACACAACAACCATTTTGAAGAACAGCACAATTTTATATTATCATCATAAACCATCATCATCAAATCATGCATTGTCAGGTAATCTCCCTTGAGCGCAGTAAAAACTCAAATAAACTTACCATCACCGCATACTTTTGTCACGTCACGTTGCGTCTTTCTTATATTCAATCTTACAATTTCATTTTTCTTCCTCCTTCTCCGATGATGATCTTCTGTTCGAATAATAATCGGGCGAAAATGTGACCGAGAAAAGATTTTCAATTGAATTGAATCCTTCAACCAACGACATAAAACTGTACGGTGCTTTTTTCTCAGATCGCTTTTTTCCTTCTTCTTTTAATCTACGTTCTCTGCTGTCTCTCAGCCTGTCGTGCTTCTCTGTGCTCGGCTGTTACAAAGATTGCTTGCTCCATATTTTCCTCTTGCCTTGGTCGTGATTCTTCTTCTATCCTCTTCATCTCACACAGACTTAAGAAAGATGATCTTCGTCATAATTATTTTACGACTACAGCCACGATAAGAATAGAAATGCTGTTACCAATTTACAATATCTTTGATGATGACAATTCTGCAAGTTGTTTTTAAACAGCCACAAGATAAGATGTTAAAGAGTTGCTGCAATTTCATATTAGGATACACAAGTAAGTTATCGAAACTCAAGTATGTAGAATATTTATTATAATGTGTTTTACAACACTTCTTGCTTTTTTATGATCTCAAGTCTCTTAGTTAAAGCCAACAACCTGACAGACTGAGTTAAGAAAATTAACAAAGGCTTGTATTGTGCTTCCTTCTTCCTCTTCTAGTTGTGCAAGAACCAAAAAATAAACTCTCATAGTCATCCAATCATCATCATGACATGAACTGCAGTGCAACGCTACACCATCACCGCCAGTTGGCCATTGTTACAAGAAGCCAAATAACATTCACAATTTTTCCACGCTTGTTTTTTAAAAGACGCATGAATTGTAACGATTGTAACTAACCGTGTTTTTTCGTAAAATAAAATATCATCCTTTTTCATCAACAGCGTTACATTTTCAAAAATAGAGGAAAAACTTGAGAGAGATAGAATTGGAAGGAAGGATGAAGGATCTGATGCAGTTAGTTTTTAAAGAGCTGAATTTGAATTTATAAGTCACCACTTCCCATCAACGTACGGTTTGCTAAGCTCATGAATACTAGAAATAGCCGGACAAAGGCAACATGATCTGATCATAATGTATAATGTGCGTTTGCGTTGGTACATGATATGATGTTACGTAAGCCTACAATAGGATTTCATTTTTCTACCATACTTTAATACGGTAGTGCTGCTATTGCATTACTAAAATCCAGCGTAGGGAAGAGGTATAAAGTAACACCTTTTCTTTTCCTGGTTATCCTCCTCTTTTTCATATATTATTTCTTTTGCTGCTGGTATGGTAAACTGGATGCCAGTTTGTTTTATTACGATTTCTCTATATTATCTTCATTATGATCACCATCAAGATCAGTAGTGGCAGCAACTCAACCTTAGTTAAATGCATTAGTAATGCATTGCTTATAACGTCATATCACGCATAGTATTATGGAAAGAGGCAGAAATGCCTTATGTGCTCATTTAAAAAAAACATATAGTAGCTCGAAGGCTTCTTGTCGAATTTAACTGAAACGGACATATGAACTAAGGTCGCAACTTGCAATGCCGACATGGTCCACAGTCGAGCAAGCAATAAAGCCCCAATGGAAAATAACGTTATCTTATTTTCCTTCTGTCTGTTATGGTGGTTGTGTAAATGATAATGGTGCATTGGTGCATAATGCTTATTGTTGCTTTTGTTAAAATATATGTTACGCTTACGCATATATCATAGTGTGGAATATCATATTGTATTAAAAAAGCTATCCCTCTTGAACACTCGAGTTCTTTTTTATCCGATTTTAAAAGGATGAGTACAACAATTGACTTTTTTTTAAAAAAGAGCGAGATGAGAAGGTATTAACTCCAGCAGCAGCATCACCAGTTCCAGAGGAAAAGATATATTGTGACGGGCCGGTTTGAGAAGGCCCGGTGGTGTTGTGTAGTGTTTGCTTGCTGCTTCTAAATGTTGTTGACTATTAAATATCCTGTATTGCTGCTGGCTTCGTTATAAACGACTGATGAAAATTACGATAAAAAAGACTTAAGATTCAGAGGATATTAGTATTATCAGCATGAATTGATATGCCACGTTGGGCTCATAGTATTTTTTGTGACAGTTGCGCTATTTATACTACACTATTCCCTTCAACTTTCGGCTTATCGGTCCACTACCGCACAGTTTATCCTTCACAACTGAAAAAATGTGTATCCACCAAAGCCCGCACAATAAAGCAGTATAAAGATAAAGCCACTTGCCACCTTCAGTTTATTTGTTAGTTGGACCCTCATATCTAAACCCTTTCTTCCTTTCTCTTCTCCTGCCTTGTTTTACCTTTAAGTCTGGCGATGACTCGTGAAGTGAAACATTCTGGTTCAACATTATTCTTCGCATACAACGAAGAATACATGGCCGTTTTACCACGCATATATACTTACAATTTCTTAGTATTATGACACGAGGTGTACAAGAGAATTTGAAGTTTGAACGGCAGAAAATAGAAGGCAAACTTCTTGAGAGAAATTTCCGTCACTATGCTCCTTTGTTTGTCTTGTATCTTCTTCAAGACAACATTTTCATGCGTTAAAAATGAAGGGAGGCAAAGAAAAATAAAAAAGCATGTATGTATGTCGGTTATGTCGTCACCAGTCATCACACAATCATCGTCATCCTGATCATCAGAGAACGAGATTTTAGGATTTGTCCTATTCTTTAATATTTCACCTATCACAAAATCATTTGGCATGTGAA
>JAQIXX010002596.1:0-23671 GCA_034700605.1 Willowsia nigromaculata | reverse complement strand
CCTAGGAAGGGCTCCAGCTCCATAAAGTTCCACGCTTAGAATGCCACTTCATATTATAATCCTATCGACTGACACTCGTTCGAAACACAACCATCAGGTTAATTAATTAATAGCCCTGCCAGACACGACTAAGACATTTCTCATGATATGATGATCGCAATACACCACCTTAACTTAGAAATAAGGCTCCAATTGCAAAGTCAAAGTAAAGTGCGTGTTGTAGAATAAGTATCAAGATTTTTTTTATTTTTGCGTTTTTATTATAACACACCAACAGATATCATTAGGCATGTCCCTTAAGCTACAAGCGCAGATGCAGTATTTGATTCATACTTCCAGGTAGGAGCCAGAACCCTCTTCGTTTTGTAATATCTCGCCAAACGATGGATACGGGATTCGACCAGAATCAAACGGAACTTTGAATCCTTATCTTTCCTGCAATCCAAAAGAAAACATATTGCAAAGTTAGTAATGTTTGAGATTATTATGCGGCGGCGCAACTGGTTCAGCATATTATTAAGCATAACAAAAAAAGCAGAAAACAATACCTGTTCCTTTCCAAATGTTTGCGGATAGAAACTGCCTTCTTAATCAAAAAATACAAATCTTCCGGAATGGATGGTGCTAATCCCTTGGCCTTCAAGATTCGCAATATTTTAGAACCAGTCACAAACCGAACTTGGGCCACGCCATGGGAGTCCCTCAATATTCCACCTGAAATTACACAAACCAACAAAAATCATTTTCAATTTCAAAAATTAAGCTCTGTGTATCGAATTCCAAGTTATTATTTGGTAATTTTTAAAATAATTTTACAACACATGTCACTCACCGATCTTTGATGGCATGTAACCCTTCTTGGCCAATAAAAAGATTTGATCTTTGATATCTTCTGGACTCTGCTTCAGCCATGTGGGGACACCCCGGCGGTATGGTAAGGCTGATTGGGATATACCCTTTCTGTAATACACCAAATAGACAAATTAGAATCAGTAACAATTAAAACAATAGGACATCACACTTGACACTCATCAATTCATATTTGTCCTAAAAAAGGATTGATAGTTGCTGCTGTTTGGCTTTGAATGTTCTGAGTTTCAACTTTTAACTGTCACTGTCAGGAATTAAAAAATTAAAAAAATAGTATGGCAGACTTGACCGTTTTCTCAATCAATCGTCGCTCATTTTGCTTTCCTAGTTAGGTCTACTTTATCACAAATTAGTGAGTACCCGTTTAACAGATTGTCAATTATTGCATGTTGTGTGTATTAACAGTAATATTGACGATTTAGACACACACTTTTGACTTTAATTAGCACCTAAATCCACTACTAATTAATCCCATTGAATTCATACAATCATTATTCCACACCTCAATCATCCCCCTTTATTATCCCCTCCCCTGTCCAGTCCCAAAAACCACTGTCACTAGTTGATCCTCATGACCATTCCTTTTGTTGTCAAAATCTTTCCAAACCAAACACATTTGATAATTAAAATAAATCCTTAAAACACTTACCCTGGAGCGTGCATACGACCCATGGTTGCCCCCTTCTGTCGTCACTGATGATTTCAAAATCCAAATTAATTGTTCGGAAAAGCAATCCTCTGCGAGTGATTTTTTCAGTTCACAGCTCCGCTGCACACACAACTTGATGATGCTTTACAGCCTTGCCGTGCTAATCTCGTGCTTTCCTCCTTCCACTCAAGAGCCAACCAAGCTGCTTTGCCGGCTTTGGCAATCACACTCTAAGCTCGGGGTGCATTGAGACGGTATGCATGTATTCATGCACCCATAATTTCACAACAAAGACAACAAAGCTCTGTTTTCATGAAGCGTAAAAAGCATTCATCGTGCGGCCGCGGCCATGCATACATGATTTACTATGCATTGCATAAATTATGCTTATCATTCATCTCCAATAGCTGTTGATAAGCACTTATCGAGTTTGGTTTGGAACACTCGGCGATGTCATGAATCGTTAATTTGCATTACTACTGGTTCTGGTATTTTTAATGATGGTGTGTTTGAAATATGGGCAATCTGAGATTATCTTAATCTTGACTAATTAATAATTTCTTTTTTACAGCTCTACTTTACGCTACAATTTTCGGTCATGTGACAACAATCATTCAGCAAATGACGTCAGCCACGGCCAAATATCATGATATGCTGAATAGTGTGCGAGAATTTATGAAATTACATGAAGTACCGAAGGCGCTTTCCGAACGGGTGATGGATTATGTTGTCTCCACATGGGCAATGACTCGAGGAATTGACTCGATGAAGGCAAGTCCAATTTCTTCTTTTCTTTTTTATCCCACATTATTATTTTCTTGTGGAGTAAATTACACACAGCTTCTTCTATACTCTGTTCCGTTCGACTGACTGACTTTGTATAAATGATATGATGGATACATCAAAAAAGAGAAATTGTGTTAGGATCGTGAAATGATATGATATCCCATGAAAGTTAAAGTGTGTGCTTGCTTGGTGGGAGTGTCAAGAAGAAAGAAAAAAAGTCCTTTTCCCAACTCGTTTTTTTGACTGATAGCAAGTAGGAAATTTTGTAATAATAGGAGTATCGCACAAGTGAAACTTGCAGAAAATGCTATTTTTTCTGTCCAAACAGCAAAGGCAAAGAGAAAGAGCGGCACACACAAGAAAATAAACGCATCTATCTTGAGACCCGATCAAAGATTCTTGTGTCTTACTCAATTTATATCTATAAAATATTATATGACGGAAAATTTGGTGTGAAGATGATGATCATCTCCTTCCCTCTTTCCACCCAACTGGTATCTTTATATAGCTGGGTATCTTCACACGCTCTTCTTTTGATGTTATTATTAGGAATATAATAGAAGTGTGAATCCTTATACTCGAAATATGTACATCTTATCAAAGAGCACAGAATAGTCATATAGTTGATAGGAAGGGAAAAGACAATCGAAGCACTTGTCTATGTCTCTGTGTGTTCCACCGCTTTTAAACGGTAACATGTAGTGAAGTGCAACGTATGTTTTATATATTTGACGGCAAGGCTAAAAGTATAAAAAAAGTGTGTATTTAGTGTGTACATAACCTATCCTCTTGTCTCGTCCCATTGACACTATATCATGATCAGTCTCTCATACATCAGTTCCACACTTGAGTGGCTCTGGCTTTTTTTATTCCACCGATAACCAGCAACCTATATAGATGTATAGGAACTTTTAGTTTGCCATTGCCTTTCCGAGCAAAGAATCTAACCTTTTTTTTCTGGGAACCACATCGGTGTGGTAATGTAGTAGAAGAATGTCAAACATTAGCTTTCCTCAGTGGTGTCCTGAGAATTGGACTTTTTTTCTATACAAGGAGCAGAGAGGAGTATAGTGTATTATGGCCTGGTGATATTTGTCACACACTCGAACAGAAGCTCATCTCCGCGACTCCTCGGTGGAACAAAAATATGGACATATTAGAGTATAGGGAAAGTAATGTATATTGTATATCCTCTGCAGAATAAACGACGAGCGCCAATGACTGCATGAGGTGTTGTGTTAGCAAAAAAATAGAGAGCCTGGCAAGCCAACAAGCAAGGTAGAGTGAGCATTGTGTATCAACCGCGGTGTTGTGCTTAAGTTTGTTTTTTCTATCGTGTTGTAGTAGTGATCATTATGGGTCGGGTTGGTAGCACCGGGGTAGTTTTACTTTCTCCTCTACTAGTTGGTGAAGTGGTGCGAGTGAGTATCTCGTCAGAACACCCAAACCACATCATACATATTGCACAAGAAAGAACGAAAAAAAGAAAGAGCGACATATGGCTGAGAGAAGCACACACAGAGTATTGTCAGGGTAGACACAGCGTGAGAGGAAATGCATAAACACTTGAAAGATGTTCTTGTAGGGCTAGCCATCCCATCATAACAACCTCTTTTGAGTGGCAAGAATGAAAAGTACACTTTTCTCTTCTTCCGCTTTCCATTTTTCTCCCACTTTATCCCGTCTCTTCTATTTTCCTTCTTGTTGGAACAATAATAATAATAAGTGAGAGAGAAAGGGAGATCCTTATAAGCTTTATACATTCCATCAATCTACACGTTCACTCTCTACTGGCCCTCGCTCTCTTAATGGTCTTCCCTTTCTTTTGTAGTGTACTTTCCCCATGAAAAAAAAACTAGGTACAAAGTAGAGCTACTAAAAGATGAAACAGCAAGGCTGGAATTCGTATGTGCTTATAATGTATGTAGTAAAAAAAGACTTTATCTCCTTTCCTTCCAACTGTTGTGTTTTCGTATTGTATTATGTATCTACAACTCGTTATCGTTACACAATCTTTTCTTCTCCTTTTCTATACGGATTGGGATCTAGGATCGTGACTTTTCCTTTAGGGCTTAGGCTTTAAACAGGGAGTACACGTTTCGATTCTTTTATTTTTCCTTTCAAAGAAAATAAAAGGGATAAAGAAATGATAGCAGAGAGAGAGAACGGGAAGTAGGATAGCAAAGTGTACGGTCTTCATTTTCAGTCGCCATTTCATATGTATATACCTATTCCTATGCATAGGTCCAATTTTCCCATCTTGTGTGAATCAAGCCTCTTTTCAATGCGATTTTCAGAGAGGAAAGGGTTTTTTCTTGTTTATTTTTTTGAAGATAGAAGAGGAATAATGTACGTAGAAAAACTGCCGGGTGTATTAGTATATTTTGTACTTTTTTGTGAGCAGCAACAAAGGAAAGGGATAGAAAGAAAATGTGTAAAGATGCTGCTACATCAACAACTTTTAGTAACAACAAACATGGCAAAAAATATAGATGTAGATGCACACAAACTCAGCCTACCTAATAAAAAGCGTATTTACCCGAGCGTCAAGTTCTTGTCGCTTTTTAGCAATGTTGTTGAATATATTGGGGGACAACTTGGTGGACTAAGTTGACTCTTCTAAAGGTATTTATTTCCTGAAGCTACAAGCACAGCACACGCACTACTAACAACACTCAACTAGTAAACTACTTTACCCTTTTGCAGTTTGTATGGTAGAAAAACATCAACAATGAAAGATGAAAGCACTATACATGATGTTGGCTTTGGCAGTAAGTACAGGGGCTTTGCTTATTACTTTTTTTGTCCCTACAACAATTCCCTCTGATGGATAAATAAATTGGCAAATACAGTTATGGAATGGTAGCAGATGTCTAAAGTGTTTAGAGGAAAAAAATCTCTTTTTGTTTGTTTTTGTGTTTTCTTCCTTTCTCTTATGGCTACGAGAATTTCTATTTTATCTTGACCACCTACTCAGAACTTATGAATTTTGAATGTGACATTAATTTAAAAGTCAACTAACTAACTTGCACTTAGGTTATGAAATCGTTGGTTTGAAATCTGGGTCATGATTTGATTTTGCAGACGGACATGACGTAAATATATTGATACAAGGCCAACCTCAATTAAGTTTATAAAATCTTAATTTCAGTTTCCCTTTCCATGTTATCACATTATGGCATGAATGAATGAATCAGAAGATGATACATATAATAATATTGTACAGTCATCCACAAATACTTTCTGTCAGATGCAAAAAAATGCGGAAAATATGAAGCTGGAAGCGAAAAATCGTAAATGCGCTTTTATGTGTAATGATATCTACATACCATTTCAGAGTCTGAGCTCAGTCGACAATTCATTTTTCCTCTCTCCCTCTATCCCCTTTGTGAACTTAATGCATATTGACATTTGCAAATGGCCACCATTTATTTTCCACAAAGCATCAAAAAACACTTTTCCACGTAGTATTTCATACTAATGGTAATAACATCACTATTTCTTCTATATAGACCATCAAATCATATAAGCATGTACTTATGGAAGTTAGAATAATGAAAGTGATCCTATGCGCTGAAATAAAGAATTATACATGAGACATATGATGCATGAAAGCCGGAGAAATGTTATAAAGTTCTTTGTAGTATTTTGTAGTAGATATAGAGAGAAGATAGTGGGGTGGGCAGGCAGGTGGTATGATAATGTAAAAAGAGCACATTAATATAACTCACATCAAGTCAGATCCGGATGTATATTTTATTCTATTAATAGACACATAACATCAGGATGACACAAATACAGTATCATGCATTCTTAAGGAGAAAATGTGTGTGCTACAAAAGTACAAACGATGTTGTATGCCTATCGGTAGTAGTAACTTCATGGAAATATTTTGCATTGTTGTGTGCACAATAGAAAATATTACTCTCACGAGTAAGTAGTCAATTTTTAGGGCTTTTCCTTCCCTCGTGTTCCTATTATGATCCGAAAGCATGCATTTCGTTCATATTTTTTCCTGAGTACAATTGAAGATTCACATTACACTCAACATGGTAGGACAAAAGATGTGAAAGCACACTACACTGCAAAATAAGGGAGATAGGAAGGAAAGCTGAATAAAATACATAAAATTCATGAAATATATGTCAAAATCCTCTTTCATGACAAGACAGAAGAAAGTCTAGGAGAGTTGAGGGAGAATGAATAAAGTATATGAGCCCAAGGTAGTTTTCGTATTACATGAAATATTTTTATGAGTTTGAATTTTACATTGTGTAGGATTTTTACCACCTACGATGTGCCATATTTGGTATAATTTTAGCATATTTATTGCGGGCAGATGATTCAACAACAACAAAAATAGCTGAGAATAGGATAAATGTGCTTTTGCATAGTTTTGTAATAATAATAGAAACGCATTTTGGTAATACCAAAAAACATCTCTGTGTTGGTATTTACGACCGGTGTAAGTTCATTGTATAAGGAAGAAAACGCAAAGTTGTGAATTTATATATGTACCCGCCGTGTTGTGATACTACCTTGAATGCAAACAAGCTAAAATGCTGTCAAAACGCCAACCATATATTTCCTTGTTATAGAGCATTAAGTTTCGCATAAAAATTTGGTTTATAGATGGAATAGATGTCTATTTTGTATTGTCCTTTTTTTCCTGGCTAAGCGTTTGCATTTCCCTTCTCAGTTTGACTAATGTAATTTTGGTAGAGAAGGAAAGTCTTTTATTCGTGTTGTAAAAAACATATACACAGAAAAGGCACGATATTATTCTTGAATCAAAACTTTCACCATTTTCTTACTTGACCTTCACCCCTTTCCTCGAAGATCCACCTACACGTTATCGTCATGTATTTCGTTAGCTTTCACAGCAACTTTTTTGTGTTTGCTGCTTCTTCCTTACATTAAATTTACTTGGCCGAAAAACTGTTTCCAACAAAAATGTGTAAGGCGTTTTCCAAAATCCCACCAATCCTAACCTCATATTATTAACGAGACAAAATATTTTTAACAATTAATTAAATAACAATTCGTGTCTTTCACCATGAAAGTTAGCCCACAAAATACCAAACACAGCGGAATGTAAGTAAATATTATCATCTATCAGATTTCGATGCTGCGAAACGATAAGCGAGTTATATTATGATTAATGAAGGATTGTATTTTGTTCTGTGAACTCTCATAGTTTGGAACGAAAATACAGTGAATTTTGCCAAAATTATGTATTTATATAGCCTCAAAACATGAGTGAATTAAAGACAGACGATTAGATGTAGTAAGCTTAAAATCCTGCAGAAATGGGCGTAGCATGCGTTGCTGCCGGCGAAGAGCAAGGCACTCAACATATCTGTAATCTGTCCCTCAGAAGACACTATCGTGTTTTTCCAGATATTTTTAGCCTCACGTCTTTCACCAGCCTCCATATAAACGGAACATATTATTTGATCATTTCTCCAAATCGCTACGGGCGAAGCACGCCACAGAAAACCATAATATAAGCTATCAGGTGAAGTCATTGCGTTAGTAGGGCAAACACTTTTTATGGGAGAGAAGAGTAAGAAGGGCGGCGGTGGAGACCGAGAAAATGAAAGTAATGCAGAAAGAAGGGCGGAGAGGGAAGGGTGGTGTGTGATCACCCAAAAAAATATGTTACCTCCATATTTTTATTAGACTCTGGTCCCATTATTTTTACAGCACAGAAAAGCAAAACAGTTTGGGGAAACTTGATTTTATTAAAATGGTACACAGCGTAGGTAAATCATTCATGGAATATATTTTGACATGTTTTATGTATAAGATAAACTTGTAGGTATACGAGTTATTTTTGGATGATTTTGGGATGGTGGAATTTTATGTACTATCATAAATTTATAAATTCTTTATAAATGTGGGATGATTCTTTTTTTTTTTTGCAGGTTTTGAATTACTGTCCGAAAGACATGAAGGCGGATATTTGCGTCCATCTCAATCGTAAGGTATTCAACGAGCACCCTGCCTTCCGCCTAGCTAGTGATGGATGTTTACGAGCTCTAGCCATGCATTTTACAATGAGTCACTCCGCACCTGGAGATCTTCTCTATCACACTGGAGAAAGTATAGACAATCTATGTTTTATTGTTACTGGTTCATTGGAAGTGATTCAGGATGACGAAGTGGTCGCCATTTTGGGTAAGTAATTGAGCCTTTTAAAGAATATATAGGTAGCGCAATGTATCATGCATGATGATTTTTATCATATTTTATCACGATACAGCGTTATTTACAGCAAAATCACAAAAAGCTAATAATAATAAATAAGCGGTCTTATCTCTGTTTTATTATGTTTGTATAAACTTGGAACTCATTGTCATGATCGTATGCAGGTTTAGTGTTAGCATCGTCGCCATTTTTGGCGCAAGATACCAATTAAGATTTCTTTCAGTAGTAGCACGTTTTTACAATGATGAATGTTGAGAAATGTTTGAAATTTATTTTGGTTGCGTGTGATCTAGTTAGTCAAACTGAAACTCTCTTTTGACTCGTTAATACAAATTAGTTTGTAACCTTCACTATCACGTCCGGATTTGCAAAGTGTGTAGAGGAAAAGCCGGAACCGTTTAGTGTCTAAATATAGACCATACTACTATTATGCCTTTAGTCATTTTGTTAGACTTTTGGATTTGCATAAAAGCTAATTTAATAGTACATGTCGTGCCACACGGCAGCTATTACGTGAATTTACCACCCATCCAACAATGCGACCAGTGAAACTGCTCACACTTTTTTTGTAGCATGTCTAGCTTGAAATCTTCCGTAAATGGTTTACTCTGCTAATGGAATGGCACATCATATAAAATAATAGATCAGTGTAGTACAGCCTCTATTCAGATTTCACTCTATTTTGGGATGAGATGGGCGTGCTCTAACTCACTTCTATTGTATGTCGTCCGTGATTTTCCCTGTAATCAAAATTTTCACTTTGACTTTTTCGATTATGTAAAACAAGCTGGGCATAAAAGAACTACTTCCCTTTCAAATCCTGTTGTGCGAATCTGAGATGAGTTGTAGATTTTAGTTACCTATACATTATAGTAGCAAAATGACGCTGCGAATAATGGGTTTTTAGGACATCCACATGTAAGCATTTAATATGCGTTAGGAAAACTCACTTCGACCGGAAAGAATTTTTATCACATAATATAATATCTCCAGTTGCTTAATAGCATCTGCGAGAGTCGGTTCATCAATCTCTCTACTTCAACATTGATCATTTCGCTAACTAATTTGTGTGATCTACTAGCTTTCATTTTAAGTGACATAAATAAAAGGTATAATAAGTATTTCAGGGGAAGATATTTGTCATGTTATAAAACTGCATCAGATAAATGAGCTTCAAAACTGTTCAAGTTTTATTGGAAAAGACTATTTTACGTGGTATATGGACTTGCACACGTGCAGTAAGAAAGGTGCAGCCACGTAACGTATTACGTATAAGCTGGCACGCCATTTTCAAACCCTCTGCTGCCCAATACGATTTAGTTTTCCATCCTTTATCACTAACTTATATTTCGCAAGCAATAAAATATTTTTAAAACTCTTTTTTACACCGACAGAGTGTGAGTCTCTGTGAGCCTTCTGCATCCCGTCATAAATTTATCAAGTACATCTTCTCATAAATTTTTCTCAATTTTATAGCCTACTCATTCTCGATTGTACGCCTATTACTAACATCTTGATAGTCTACATTTGATTCTGGAAAAGGTCAACTTGTGCTAGTAAAAATGGGTTTACGAGCACTCTTATCGATTATCATCAAGTACAAAATGTCTAGTGGAAAATTGGCACATCAAAAAATGTTTTTATATCTTTAAAAATATTTTTCCACAAGATGTGTGATGAAATTATTATATCTAAAGTTTTTAAGGTGATATAGTATATACTCACATAATAAACCAGAGCTTTTAAAAGTCTAGGTCATTTTGAAAAGTGTTGCGATGTTGCCAATAACTGTACCGTAAATATCGTTAAATATCAATAAATTCAACACTGGTGCTCAATGCAGGAGCACACAAACGTATAAGGGAAAGCAATGCGGCAAACAAGGTACAAAAACATGTTGTATGAATGGACCTACATCAAGTTGCCTTTATAGTTTTTACCCAACCCCTGTCATTCCCAACTTTCCCCTGCAAAAAAGATTATTCTGTGCAACCGTACCGTAATAATTGATTGTTTTTACGAGCAAAGATCCAGAGCTAATAATGATCTGCTGTAAATTTTCTCCAGGCAAAATGCTCGTGATGGTTATATATGGAGGAAAACAACAATATCTAGCTTATCCTGACTTGAGTAATGTAGCCATGTAAAGTTAACGCCAAACTCCTATCAACATCATTACTTGTGTAAAAAGGCAAAAGCAAGATATTTCACGTATCGTTTTTTCTTAAATTACCAAGATAAGATAAATATCAGATGCCATCAAGTGTGTCCGCAATTAGTTCTATTCGGCATCATATTCACAAGCCGTACTGGCAACTGACCTCAATGTAACCCTGTTCATTATCATTACTAAATTTGAGCACATTCCTGAATGTGATAGGCATATAATGTGTAACTGGAGAAGACAAAGTTGCGTCGGGTTGACGTGAACGTTTCCCTTTCTTGGATGTATTTATTGTCCTACTACAGCCTCTGAGAGTGAGGATCGCCTGGTACATGTCTTGGCTTAATCAGCGATAATTATAACTATTATTCAAGCATTATTGTTATAATGGGACAAAAGCGAGGGAACAGTGGTACTTTCACAAACGCCCACGTGATACAATACATGCTGCCACTCTTTCATACACACACGTAAATGCTATCATGTTTCGCAAAGGGTTATTGAATTTCAAATGTTCCTTAGCGGGCGAGTCTTCTTATTAGCATCGCGGCTTTTGTGATGGTAGGTATTCCTACAGTTTTCCCGTCTTTTCACCTATCTTTTCTCTAATCGTGATGCCCACGTTCAATAAGCAATATATTTATACAATATATTCACGTGGTAAGCGTAAAGTTACCTACACCTTTTTTGTCTGAAAGTTGAATTGAAGTACAAAGAGAATCATAAGGAAGGTCCTTTTTGATGCAGTGGTTTTGTCCAAAAAGAAGAAAGAGAGAGTGTGTGGAAGAGAGTGAGCGAATGAGAAGAGATACGCACTAGTGAAATACTTCAACACAACACAAAAGATGTAGAGGCTGTCTAGCAAAGATCTGCCTTTCATTCTCTTTCTTTTTTGTCTCCACCTTTCTTTTCCATTCGTAATGTATGTGTACTTATTCTTTATTTCCCCATTCCTTCCAGTTACTCACTAACCAACCAACCAACCACCACAGTAACTATACGACGACGGCAGTTATGTACATTGTATGTGTGCTGGCGAATGCGATGTTGGTAATAATAATGGTAGACCATTTGGTTGATCTCATTGATATTCTAAACGAAACGTTTCTAAAAGAAAATACAGTCGTGCTCGAAATGTGCAATAAAGTTAATTCAGCAGTGAAAGGAGGATGTAACAAGCAGGCATCTATACATGTCTGTTTACATCACCCTTTACGGTGAGGATGAAGGTGGTAGTGGTAGTACTGGTGAAAGTCAAAGCCAGGAGCGACTGTACAAAACGCCTAGTTGTACTATTTATGACGATATGATATCGATAAATGTAAGTAAATACATGCTCAGCAACAATCATAAACGTAAGGCAGCAATTGCGGCAATAGCTGGTTGTCTTCGTCATCACATTTTCTTCTTTTCCTCTTTGTTTGTGCTTATGTAGCTTTATTTAAGCTTATGCCTTTTGATGATGTGTTGGGAAATGTTGGGATTTAGGATTGAAATCACAAAAGAAAAGGGAAAATATTAGAAAGACTTAAGTTGCAAGCTGCCATGTACAAAGTACATACTTAAAAATATTAAATAGTTTACAACAAGAAACTGCGCCTTCGACACTTCTTGTCAGTTTTTGATGGCCCAAAACAAGATATAAACGTCACATACAGCAAGCAGCCTTTCTATTTTTCGAAGAAAGTTTTACACAAGCAAAACAATTAAAAGTTAGTACATAACATAGACATTTCTTTAGACAGGTGTGTGTGTGTTTGCTTATAATTTGCAGTTCACACCCATCATGGTAAACTAGATATACATATTGTCATTCTGTAGTTTCAAAGGAGTTTATTGCTAGAGTTCACGGGAAATACTGACAGTAATTACGCCTACCGCCATATCATGCATCATCGGCGTCATCGTGAAAATGTAAAAGTTTGCAACGCCGATTTGCCTAAGTATTTTCTTATCTTGCCTGGCACAACAACAAACAGTTTACCAGAAAATCCAACAACTTGACGTTGTCTACTCTGAAGCAAAAAAAAGTAGGAAAATTAGGTCGATGTGGACATGAACATGGTAGTTTGGGGAAAACGGCGTAATCGTCTCCTACAGATTGAATTCTATGCCAAAGGCAGGAACAACAATAATTTTCCATGTTACAACAACATGAAATGCGCATACACACTTGTGTATATCCACTCTACATATTACGGCTATCATGTAAATAGTTTTACCAAAGAGTTGGCTTTTACTTCCAAGTTAATTTATTAAAGTGGACAGCTCTTTCAGGACTCGTTGGACTAGTACATTTTACATGGACACAAGATACTAGATACCCGCACAAAACAAATAACTATGTAAATACTCGTGCTAGTGTTATATGTCCGTTGGATACTGAAACATTCTCCCTTTTCTCAAATGAAATTGGAGACAAAATTAACTTTGACCTTTTTTTATTTTAAACATTCCTGCACATACAGTGTACCACGTATGCGTAGATACTTTCATGGAACACTCCACCACTGCCCGCAGTTATATACTATTTCAGTTTTACTACAGAGAGTAGACCACGTTATTCCAGTACTGTGTTGCAGTCAATGCGGGCAGACTGTAATTTTTGAAAGAAGAGCAGAAAATGTAGTCAAATTTCATCAGATAACTTCCTGTGACTACCGCAAATAATTAATGGAGAGAGTGACGGACAAGCCAGAACAAACTTGAGCATATTTTTCCAGCTATGTAGTAATTTGAGTCTGAGTCTACTGAACTTTGTGAGTGAGTAAACAACAAGACAGAGAAAGTTGGTTGCTATTATCATGGTTTATATTATACCTGAACTTCAGTTCAGTCATCAGTGTGATTACCAATCAAGCTCAACTGTATTAACAGGGTCACACGAGAATTTGCCTGAAACTCACCCCCTAGAGAAAGATTGTTTATAATTTTCTTCGAAATCATTATGCTCGTACGTCAAAATATAATATATAATACCGTTAAGATGAGAAGGTATATTAATTTTGCCACAACCAGCTTAATGACCAGTTGGTGGCTTACCTTCAAAACCAACACCTCGGTCGTGTCTGCCAAAGTCAAAGAAACAGCTTCTTATAATCATTAGAAATCTAGTTTCTTTCTTCGGTCCAGGTGTAATGGGTGCCAATTTGTATATAGGTTTGTATGGAATACATAAATCATGCGCATGTTGAAGAAATGAAAATGACGGCTTCTAGAAAGTGATGCCATATACACACTGCAGCTTTTGCTGATAAAGTCGTTTTGTATTTGAGTTTATTCATTCACATCGTCTACCCTTATTTCATCCTTGCCATGCATGAATTACTTGCTCCAGACATTCCGTCGTAAAAGAGAGCTGTTTTCACGAAAATGTTATTTTTCTTCATATCATGTCTGTATACTTAAGGGCTGTGTTTTCTCACAACTGCCACCAGCCAGTAGTACTTTGCCTATATCTTCTCTGGAGCAGCAAACGAAACTGAAGGAGAAAAGTTTTGCCCATGTTTTTACAGGATGCTGAAGTGGTACGTGGAGTCGATAAAAATTTCCATTAAGGGTTTTAAGGAAGCTCGTTTCGCTTTAATTGAACACAGTCCTGCAATTTGTTCTCCCCCATCCACATTTTATTCCTCGAGAGAGTTGCTCATTGTAATGAATTTTGCTACTTACGACGGACAGTTAAAATGAAGGAGCACAAGAACAAGAAAAATAGGGATGTAGGTATAGACGGCTTGTGGATGACGATATGGTATGACTACATGACGATGAAGGGCCCAATAACGACTTGGAATTACTTTCGCCACATTTTTCCTTTTCAAGATTCGCAAGTTTTTTTAGAGTTAAAAGTTTATAATAACAACAGCAGCAGTCATGAAAAAAACTTAACTGCAACATGCACACACGCTTACCGTACTAGTGGTCTCATGAAACAAAAAAACAAGGCTTTGAACCACCAATGGTGAAACATAAAAATCGAGTTCTACTATAGATGAAAGTAGAGTACTTCAGCCCATAATATCCGTCACATTTTAATGGTGACGATGAAAAGCATGTTTAAGGCTCATGCGGTGGGAGTTAAAAAGACTTAGACAACGTTTTTCTGGAGTAGTTAGATGCACGACATTTTGTAGTTTAATTCTGGCGAGGCAACGTTAACCTTATTTTTTAATTGCTTTAATAACTAATTTATGGCTATGGCCAGCTTCAGTATTTCCGAACATTTCCAAGTTTCAACTTAACATGCAGCAGGTATTAGCATACTACTTGCCTCACCACAGAATGTAAAAATGTTGTAAAATTGCAGGCTCGTAAATGTTTTGGGAAATTTGCGTGTAGCCGCTTTGTCGACATGCAAATGTCAGGGGCGGCATAAAATCTAGTAGGTACATACTAAGTTCTGCGAATTATATTAAATGTTTAGTTATTTCTACTAACCTAATTTGCAAAAGGAGCTATAATAATTATCAGCAAAACACTAAAATAATTTGCCCTCAGTTTATTCTCAGAATTTTTCCTAGATGTCTTTTTATAAATTCGATTCATTTTAGAGAAGAGGTTTTATAACTGAAAGCGAATTTTCTTACTAAATTAGATTAATAATCAGAAACAGTTGTGATAAATGCATAAAAATATCCAAACAAAATAACCATTTCTTGGAAAAAATAAGCTCTATAAGTTTAGAGGAAAATCTAGTTCCGAGAATGAAAGGAGGATAGAGCATATTAGAGCATTGAATAAAGGAACATTCTTTGACCTTAACAGCATAACAAAGATGATTAACGACTTTAGCTGAAAAAAAAAGTTTTTTGAGCTCTTCCAGTTTTCACCTTCCATGCCTAACCAAATCCAGTTTTTATGTTCCAATCCTATGTAAATGCTCATAAGTAACCACCATTACTGTTACTGCATTCAGAAAAGTCAAACTTCTGTAAAACTTTCTATACGGAAACTTTTATATTAATATTTTTCACTGAGGGAGAAAAATCTGTCGATGAACCAAAAATCGGTTTTGGAAAGTTTTTACAAGTACGTACCTATATGCTGTATAAGGTGGATGATCCTTGTATGTCTATAAACATATCAGGAGAAGTTTGGAGCTAAAAATGAGCCAAAGTTGGAAATTTTTTTCTGTCCCGTTGTGTTTGCGTTTGCTTATTTCTTCTGAACTAGGATCATTATGATTATTGTTATTATTAGTGAAGGCATAGAATAAAATTTCTGTAGGAGACATACAACTCCATATTTTCCAGCTTCGCGATGGTTTATAAAAAAATTAACAAGAAAGTCTCATGCCATTGAATGAGATATGATAACGATGGTTGTAGCAATAGAATTTCGTCAGTGTAAACACCTGAAGACCAAAAAAAATATCAAATATGTCAAAGCATTCCCAAGAAATATGTAATGAGTACCATAAAGTTGCCCTTTACATAATATACTTTCAAAAAATACTACAATATGGTAATTACAAAACGAAAAACTTTCCCTAATTTTATTTCATCTTCATCCCTTTTCCCAGAGCTCAAGTTTTCCTCAGCTAGAAACTTGTTTCTTTTCAAAATTACAACAAACTTTTGTAAACTTTGTGATGTATGAATGGATAACCCATCCTCTATTACTGTACTTACGTTTACTGTGAATGTTTCAGGTGCTTGCTCATTAATGCCAAATATTCACAAAACCCATGCAATGATATGATATTGAAGATTAAAACAAAATTTTCTCTTTTATTCAACAGGGAAGGGTGATGTGTTCGGAGATTCGTTTTGGAAGGAGCAATCAGTCGGCCAGTCAGCAGCAAACGTGCGAGCTCTCACCTACTGTGATTTACACACAATCAAACGCGACAAATTGCTGGAAGTCTTAGATTTTTATCAGGCGTTTGCCAACTCCTTTGCCCGTAATTTGGTTCTTACTTATAATCTTCGTCATAGGGTAAGTTGAAAAATAACTTATAATATGTACATATAATTTGCTTAAAAACGTAAAAAAATGTAGAAGTAGAGCTATATGCTGCTTGTAGTAAAAAAAAATCTCCCATAACTTTTTTCTTTTCCAAGAGAAATCGTTCCATACTTGTTTCACTCTCTTCCGGTGAGAGTATGAGTATGACTCTGCGATGTCATTTATTTCTTTCAGTTCTCTCTTACATCTTCATCATCCGTCGCAGTTCTCTTTGGGAACAAAAACTCTGCGTACAAGATATTTATCATTACCTTACTTTATCGCTACAATCCTCTTGTGTACATATGCGTGTGTACTCAGCCACTTCCCATGTTTCCTTACGAAATTGTAAAAGCAAAATATTTGTATGATGTGGTAGCAAGTGGTGGATGAAATGAAGTATTATTCACATGGCCATTTATTTACAGTCCCATATAATATCGCATAGCTCAGACTCAGACAGACAAATGGCATACAGCACACAATGTGGCTAACAGTATGTGGACAAATGTTCACACATATACACATGCACATCATTTCCAGAAAATGAAAAATGCTCCTCGTTTTTCAGATGAAAGTCTTTTTACATGTTGAAAATAAATAGTGGTAGCATTCAGGATGAAAATATATAATGAATGTATATTATGTAACCAAAAAGTCGAGAAAATCTTGTGTGCCGGCATTTTTCCCGGAGAGCTTCTTTCATGTTGTGGTTCCCCTGTCATATATTATTTATTAGAAGTTTTTAGTTGCCAACTTTGTACCAAACCATCAAGATGCGGGGAGAGAAGAAAATCGTACAACTAGTAGGAAAACTCACAGTGCATGGCGACAATTTGAAGTAGAGCTCACCACTATCGCCACCTAAATTTTTTGTGTTCATGGCTGTTTTTGTGTGGTATATACATTTCTGACGAGCGAGCTTTTAGCAATCGTTGACAGTGGCAATACATAAAATTTCTGTAACATCGTGTTAGTAATGGTCATGTCAAACGGAGAAACTATCATCATCAGAAAGCTGGCAACGTGACCTCAACATCTTCCATCAATAGTAAACCACCGTGATGATGTGGACACACAATCTGTGTCAACAAATCAATTACGAGTGAAAAATTTATTCCAGCATTACATACGTACATATGTAAATAAATATTTCCTCATGAAACTAGCAATCGGCTAAAAGTGAACAAGAAGTGAAAAACTGTAGAGCATAAATTCTCAAATGAAATTCCCACATCGTGAAACGAAACATTCGTTTTTTTACTACGCCTTGCTTTCTCCACTCTGAATGGTTGACTTTTTTCCTTGATGTGGAAAAATGGAGAGAGAATGAGCGCGCGTGGAAACAAGTAAACATTGTAAAAAATGCATTTCCATTTCAGACTTGGTGGCAGTCCGTTTGTATTTTCTATTTGATTGTGTACGCTCCGATGACAGCATAATTCCGAATGTGAGCATGGTTGATGATATGATGATGTTGATAAAGGCTTCATTTTATTACTCCCTGTAATGCATGCGGTAGACTTTTTGGGTTTTAAGGTACATTACACGCTGATGATGAACCCTGTGAGGTTCTTTTAGGTACATCATCTGGGTGGCGCTGGTATTTTCCCATTTGCACAAAATAAAAATGAAAGAAGGTTACATCAAGTATTTGCAAAGTCATTTCAGTAAAGTAAGTACTCAGGAAAGGGCTATATATACAGCATTATGTACATGTTGTGTACATACTCAAGACTTTAGTATTCGTCTTTCGTCTATTGTTTTATAAGCCATGTTTAATGTGGGTAACATGCTCCATAGTACGCTTCATTCAAAAGGAGTTTCATTGTCTGTCATGTCATGTTGGATCTACTTTTTGTCCGTTTTATTCACTCAACTATCTATTTAGCTCTTCATAAAGTTACATTTGATTCAGCCCTTTTTATATCACACACGTCATCACGATGCTCATCATGGTCACATGCATGACCCCAGTAAAATCGTATTGATATGGGCCGCACACACATACATATTATAGATTTGTCTTGCATAATATCACGTCCTATTATTAGGCCACTAGTCAGCCACACCTTTGCACCAAACATCCTTTCACCATATTAAAATCCAGTTTTCACCGTTGTAAACCTGTCTCTTTGCGGAGAATAAAAAAGAAGAAAAGGGAGAAATGCTGGTAAAAATACGATAAAGTTAGAAAAAAAGAAAAAAAAATCTCTTCTGCTGACTTTTCATTTTACTTTCTCCTATCACTTTGTATAGGATATGGTATTACAGAAATTATAGTTCGTTGGATTTTTTGGGGAATCTACTTTTAGAATGATGACTGAGATGCGAGCAAGTTATCCATGTATGCATTTCTTTCTCTCATGAACTACCCTGCCCGACTTGCAGTATAAATTGGTACATATTATAGAATACTTATATAGCATATCTTGCTTGACTTTTTATCCTTGTCGGGTGGGGCGTGAATGATAATAATAGAAGAAAAAAGGGAAGAAAACGAACAAGAAGTAGAAGCAGGCATAGTGCTAGTAAGTAGAAGATAGAAATGAAAAAGGAAGAACATAAAATTTTTACGATCTTCACCGTATTAGTAGTACCCGCAGGAAATGTAAAATGAGAGCCGGAGATTCCAAATGCCGAAAGCGATGTCCTATGTAATGCAATACATGAACACGATGGGCATATTATGCATGTATGTTTTTAACTCTAATAGTTTGTACTACTCACGCAGCACTCCCAATTTAGCATTGCAATATATTCATTCATATATGTGGTTGTCTATAAATATGCCCATTTTAAACTCACTTGACGTAGCCCTAGTTGTAAAGGCGAAGATAACAGGAAATTCATATCCTCAAAAATACAAATAATAAATATCGCATAACACCAGAACTGTGCACAAGCATCTATATTTACAAAGTAGCGTATTATTGTTATAAAAATAAAAGAGAGTATGCATATACGGCAAATTAGAGTGCATGCGGCATGCATACTCGGCATCATAAACTAAAAGAGAAAGCAATATCGAGCATACTTTTTGTATAACTCAGCTAGAACAACAACGGCTGTTGGGGAAACAAGAGAAAGTCGTTTAGACAGTTCATATCATTACCATCCAACAAGCACAAATATTGCGAAAAAGAGCATCTCGCTAGAGAGACCCTGTGGTGAGCCCCATATGCCTTGAGATAAGTAATGTGGCAGTTTCAGTTAAAAGTTTTCTGATATTACATTGTATAGAGAAAATTGGGTGGGTGTAATATGGCAGACTTTCGAATGGGTCGTAGATAATTTGATGGTGTATATAGCATGAGGCGTATATGAAAGGGGCCTGTATATTTTCCAAGAAGATTCACAGGTTGTGAGCAGAGAACAAAAGAGTTTTGATCACGAAGGAACAAAAACTCTGCCTAAATGATGAAATGAGATGCGATGATGATGAATGCAGGGAGAAAAGTTGCTAAAATCTGTATTGTTTTGCAGAAACTATTTAGGTATCCATAATGAATGAGAAGAAAAGTTCACGCATGTTGTTTTCCCTCGAAATCGTCAATTCTTCTGTAATATGCTATATACAAACACAGTGTATTATTGAAAAACAGTGAGATTGATTAAACTATCTGGATTTAAGAAACACTATGAAAACTAAAACAATAAATAATATATAGATATATAAAAACACCATTAGCTATAGAAAAGCAATTCACAACAATGTTCAATTGTTCTACTTAATATGCGCATCCTTTATTCATTAACTGAGTAGCAAAAGCAAATAAGGAACTGATCTGTGTAAATGTAGTGAAATTGAAGAAAGTTTCTAGTTTGCTTAACGTATTTACAAATTTGTCGTATTTAGTAAAATTCTCGTATATACAAAATTTATAAGCGAACATTATTCTAAGGGAATTTGGGCAATGTTCCGTGAATGGGTATATATTTCACAGAGTGAATTTGAATTTTATCGTAATATTCAAAGGTATGTACACTCGAAGTTTTTACCTTCCACATCATCATATATTATCTTTATCTGGCGAGCTCTCAAGTAGCTTTGGGTAGAATGTTGGATGAGCTGTCTCATCCTAAGTCAGTCGTCAGAATTCTTGAGAAACTCCGGAAAATGCATACATAATGAATGTATGAAAATAGAGGAAGGGAATAGATAATGATTAGTCGGAGAATGGAGAAGAAGATGATCATGTTGACAAGGTTGGTTGAATGGTTGATGATGATGGTTCTCCATATGACAGGAGAAAAGTGTGGTGGTGGTGGTTTATTGAAAGTGGAGAGTAGCGTGTTGTTGGTGGTGGTCTGACTGTCTGACGGTGTCTTCCCATTTGCGATTTTAGCCTCTTTTCTTTTGCGTGTCACGTGGAATTGAAATAAAAGTTGAAATAGTTGTATAAAATGTTTGACAATAGATACGCCATTGAATGTTGATTGTGGTAAGAAAAATGTCATTTTGATTATATAGTTAGAACTTGGGTGGAACTGCCAAAAGTAAATACATATTTTCTATACGGTACTATAAAAGATTCTTCGATTTCGATGAAACCACGAAAGAATTAGTATGCATCATAGAAGGAGTCGTTAGTAGAGGAATAAAAATGTACGATTTTCTTATTTTCTGTGTGTATACAACAATGTCAACCATATACATTGAAAGAAGATATCCGAGGAGATCGTGTTTCAGGTTAAATGATGATGGCATGCACACGCTACTCCACTCCAGTCAACAGGAAGACTCGACTCAGAATAGGAAAAGGATCTTGAAAAGGATGAAATGAGAGAATAGAGTGGAATAGTGGCATGAAAAGAAAGAATTGATGATGCCTTCAGTTTTATTTCGGTTTATATAGATGAAAAAAGGAATCTTGGGTTTCTTCCCTTTTTCTTGTAATTGGGACAAGAAAAAGTGGGAAATCCATGATAATTCACGTTCCGTTTCTTCATTATCCCAATAACACATACATGGATCAATGAATGGGGCAAATTTTTACGTGAATAAAAGGGTGCAAAAAGACAGCGAAATAACAAGAGGGATCCTCAATTCAACAGAGGAACAATAAATTAATCTTATATGGGTATTAAGGGAAATGGAAACAGACTAGCTGCTATTTTCGTATTATGTTACAAGTAGGCTGTGCGTATTTCGCTTGCGACAGGTTGATAAAAAGATTCAAGGTTGGCAGGAAATGAGATTGGAATCGTGAAAAAGCGTCTTGCAAAAGATAAACTTGTCATGATAAAGTTGTTTCGTTGAGATTGGACTCAGTATCGAAATAGCAACAGCTCGCGCATAGGTATGTATTATCTATTAATCTCCATTTCGATCGTTCCTTGCTTCGCATTGTTCTTCCTTTCACACGTTTATGCAGCTACAAGTTATCTAAATGGGAATTGGACTATGCATTTTCAAAAACAACGAATATTATGTAGTAAAGCATTAATTAGTCTGTTTTAAAGGGAAGAGGAACGTCTTTGAGGAAAACGTTCAATCATTTATGAATGACGTTTGTAGAATGAATAAGAATTAATGAAAGAAAGGGTTTATGGATAAACATGTTTTCACGAAACTACCTAAATAAAAAAGATTACGTTATTGTTGCAGGTTGCAGTGAAAAAAGGAAATAAAAGTATTTTATGGCATCATTTGGTAAGGAAAACGGAGAATGCGGCTGAATACCATGTCAGAATTATTATAAAAGGAAATTTTTATTGTTGGAGGGAGAATTAATTTGATGCAAAGCGTATGAACAACATTATAAAAAAGGTAGAATGTTTTGCGCATGAAATTCGGGCTTCTTGTTTATGCTTTCATCTTTCAGCTTGCTTATTATGAGTAGTAGTTGTAGTAAGCTCTTTTCTTGTCATGTCATGTCTCATGTGATTACATCCATTTTGATAGATGCTCTTTTTTTCTTTGTTTCCTTCCTCTGCAGCTAATCTTCCGGAAAGTTGCAGACGTCAAAAGGGAGAAAGAGTTGGCAGAGAGGAGAAAGAATGAGCCTCAACTTGAAGCGTCTCAAGATCATTTGGTGAGGAAATTATTTTCACGGTTTCGCAAAGGTGGAGACCGCATTTCCACTGGCTCAAGTCTTCAGACAGATACTTCCAGTGTCAAAGATGTTGAGAAGGGGGAGAGCGCGAGAGCAAGTGATAGTGAGAATGATCAGTCAATCACAGAGCCTGTTAACAAAGTCTTTCCTGCTGCCAAGGTGTCAACAGAGAAGGATGACACCGCAACTACTCCCGCTCCTGCAGCAGCCCCACCTGCCAAAACACCCGCACCAGCGTTGCGTCCAAAAGGGAGATGGGGAGCAATGTTGGGTGGAGGTGGCGGTGGTGGAGGAGGAGGAGGGGGTGGGGGAGGTAGTGGCACTGGGGGTGGTGGTGGCAGTGGTGCCGGTGCAGGGTCAGCTTCACCTACTCCATCCTTAAGTCAACAACAAAGCCAGGATTCCATTACTGCTCCAGATCATCCAGAAAGTAAAGTTCAAAAGATTACCGCTAGTGTGGAAACGGCTCCGTCTGAGCCATCGAAGTTAAGTAAGCTCAAAGCGCTCACAGGTGCCTCAGGTCAACCGGCCGGGTCTGGAAATAAAGTGTTTCCCAAACAGACCAAACCACTTGTGGCTTCCGGAAGGCAGGAAACTATCGAAGAGCTCACAGAAACCGCATCCGTTGGTAGTCCTGCAAAGTCTCCTCCTCAAGCGGGAGGTGCTGTATTAGCGCCTGTATCCGTCACTCCTGCTGTCCAAACCTCATCGTCCGCCGCCTTACTATCAACCACTACTTCCGCAGAATATCAGCAACTCATCACAAACATAATGGATTTTAAGATAGACGTAAAGTTGGAAATTCAAAGACTCAATCAAAGAATGAACAAGTTGGAAGACTTGTTGTCGGACATTGTGGTTAAATTGAATCAGCAACTGAACGGACCTGCGGCTATGGGCCCTACTACGGCTCCTCCATCTTCTTCCACTCAGTCACAGTACTCACATCGTCTCCTTAGTCCAACGTCTCCCATGCATTCAGACACC
>JAQIXX010002595.1:0-23673 GCA_034700605.1 Willowsia nigromaculata | reverse complement strand
CTATGTCCCAAGTTCAAATGACCGATATAGGAGTTCTTTATGGAATCGCAGATTTACGACGGATTTCTACCATAACCCTGCCTAAATGCGCCGTAATTACAATTAACTTTAAACACAATCGATAAGTGCATTAATTGTTAGCGTTTTCGCAAATCTGATTTTAATTATTTCTCTTGTCTACAGCTTACTGATATCTCCCTCAACGCTCTTGGCGACATGCCTCCTCTGCTCGTGTTAGAAATGCATAAGAACTCTGGCGTTACACCGGAAGCTGTGGCGTCTCTGAAGGCGAAGAAAAAGGATCTGGTTTTTAATCTCTATTCAGATTTAACTGCGAGGATATTTGCATAGGATGAAAATGGTTAAATAATTATTTAAAGACTTTACTTGCAAGTGAAGCATTTCTCTACGTGATCTTCTACAAAATAATATTTGTATAATTAACAGCTACATAATATATTGATAAGTTATGTAATTACTTAGGAATATTAATATTCAATTTATGCAAATCTAGATTAGGTAATTAGCAATTATTGTCATTTGGGTTGTGAAAGAAGCTATCATACATCACAAAAGTTTGAAAAATAATTTTCAAATTTCAGTATTTCGGTTCGAAATAGCAAAAGTGAAACACTAAAAAGTGTGTAAAAAATTCATTTACTCTTGTTCAAAACTTTATTGTTTGGCTCAAACGTTTTTGGGTATAAAATGTTGTAAAGTTGTCATTAACTTTTCGCGTAAAAATTAAGAGTTATTCTTATTTTTATAGATTCCTAATAGATTTAGTTAATTTTTTTGCAATTATGCAACATGTGTTCTCAATGAAGAATCAAAAATTGTTCTGAAATGAGCAAATTAATTTGTAGATAAGTAGTAATTATTCTTATCTTGTGTATTATGCAGAATAATATTTAACCTAATTATGAAAAAATACAGGATTTTTCCTTAAAAACGGAGTAAAATAGTTAAGGTTTTGATGAAAATGTTAAATCAAATCATGTATGATTTGATTATGTAATTATAATTTATAATGTATTGTATATTTTGCTTCAAAATATATAGTCTATTTAGAATTGAAATAAAAATTATAAAAATTGTGTATCTTGTTGTATCGAAAATTACAGCATATTATTATCTCAATTTTTAATATTTCTTATTAATAAAAAATCAGCTTCAATTGTATTTTGCTCCGATCTAACTTCCGGAAATTATTAAAATGTTTAAAGTCATCAGTCATCACCAAAAATGAAATTTGTTTTTCCATGCTTGCGTAGGGCATTATACTTGTATTGAAATTGTTTCAAGATGAAAAGAACAAAGTAGGGAAACGGCCTTCAGTAAACATGTTGAAACATGTTCTCTAAAACAAATCCCATATACGTTTTTGAATGCCGAAATCCTAAAACGGTATTTTAGATTTTTTGTTGCGTTAGTAGGTATATACATAGCATTTACACAAAATCTTTTCAAAAGCTCTTACTAATGATTCATCAAAACCCCACAATATTACATGTTGAGGTATATGGATACTGCAATGAATGCTCAAGTGAGTCAAGAGCATGGATTCACGTTTCTTAGGGTGATGAGCTCGAGCAATATTTTTATTTGCTGCAAACCAACATGAGATGAAGGACGATGATCTGGCAAACGTATTCTTTACATGCTTTTGTATGGCAACCAATAATGTTGATGCAAAATGTGAGGAGCTCGAGCTGCATCAGAGCAGATTGTGAGTCTGTGAGCTTTACGTGTAAAGTAAATGAGCCACGTTTCTCAGATTTTGTTTTACGTTAATAATGTGATGTCAAAATTTTATGTGTGTACAGAGATTGAGACTCTCTAGATGAGAGGAAGTCACTATTGACGTACATTAAGTCATAAATTGTAACCTGAATCTCTACGTGGTAGTATGCCTAAGTATCAAACTGAGATTGAACAAAGCAATACATGTAAACGGTGGCACAAAAAGGTTTCACAAATGGACACCTTCCTTTTATTTCATGAAAGAAAGAATTTCTTCAAGCAAGGCAACTGTTAATATTGCGGTATTACTGCTACATGTATGTATCATCTTTTCAATTTTGAGAAAGCTTTTTGGGGTTGAATGTTTCAGGATTATGAAAAAGCTGGAATTGTATACAGGAATGTACTTATTCCAGGTTAGAGGACGCTTTCTTGTCTTTAAAAGTTCACGGAACAGCAACTGCTTCTTATTATTACTTTAGACTTCAAAACTTGGTATGCCTTTAAACTAGATGATATGAGTGATGATATTTTTAGAATTAATTATTTTCTTGAGTTGTCTGTCTGCATGCAATATCAAATTTCATCATATTTTTTATAAATGTAATATTTATAATTCATTTTGTAGAAATTTAAAGACCCTAAATCACAAATAATAACTTAAAATCTGTTAACATTGCCATGTAGACTTATTTGTTGTGATTTGAACAAAAAATTTACAAAAAGAAAACGTATTTTGCAATGAACTGTTTAGTACATTACACATCCTTTTTTGCAGACTTTTAATTATTTTTTACACAAAACGAAAGAAAGAAAGCTACTTAGCAAGCAAAAAAGGCAATGGTCCCCATCCTTGTTATTACTCTTGAAAGGGTAGCAATTTCATTCCTTTATAACATCTGCATACTAAATTTCCATTTTGCATCAAATCAATCATCAATCGTTATTTATAACATTACTAAACAGCTGCAAGAAGTACTAAATTTACAGCCAAACCAATACTATAATCTAAAAATATAAGAGATGTTGTTCTATCAAAGAAGTTGCTAGAAAAGAAACAGATCTTGACTGTAGGCATGCTCCATAAATACCTTAACTCTAGATGTAAACCTCTAGTTTTCGGAGTTGACATTGACGAGCCTGTGCAGAAATCTTTCCAACATCCTGATCCGGTGATTGCAATGCTTGAGGTGTAAACTTTGATTGCATAGTGAAAAACAAATATTATTATGGCAGCACCTACAAGACCTTTGTTTAGGAAGACCATGAAGGTCATAGCATTTAAAGTTGACCAACAGAAGATAAGAAAAAATGAACAAACCGAGAGAGAAATTGGTGCCAAAAGAACGTAACCCAGGAGAATTGATTGTTTAAATGTATCGTTATATAAACCACACAAAATCTGAATTTCACGATACATCCGGAAAGCTTCTTGATTAGCCCATTTTTCTGAAGTGGTGTCCAGTTTTCTTAAGAAATATTTAAAAATTATTATTAGTTATTTTTAATGTCAACATGTAAATGAAATACCTACCTCTTAACCAGTACAAGAGCCGTGTTAAGAGAGTACCAAGAAGTTAGTAGGAGGAATACTACATTCAAAACGATAATGTTTCCAACAGGCCGCCAACACGCGATAGTATGTATGAAAATGATTATTCTTTGAATACCATTTCCAAAGGGACCCAGTTTGAAGAATATATTGGAAAGCCAGTCAGATGAAATAAAGTTCCATGGGACTGAAGGGAATAGAAATCCGGAAATGCCAAATACAAAACTGTTTAGGATAACGAATAGTGAGAATCCTTTAGGAAATAATGAAACAGTTTTTGGGAGAATGGACAAGGATTTGTCTTTTGTGAATAAATGTTTGTGGCGTTTTTCCAAAGTAATTAGTTGATTGAAGAAATATAAAATTTTTGAGAGTTTGAATCGGTAAAAGCAGCAACAAAAAGCGAAAAATGTGAAAAAGACGAGCTTCCAAAGCTCTATAGTTTTTAAAAGTATCGAGTTTTCTTCACAGAGACAACGCCATGAAGAAAATACTGAAACTGACGCTATCAGAATGAATGAAATTTTCCAATCTGTTTTGTAGAACCTGGGGTTCTTTACGAATTTTAAATTTTCGTAATCCTTGATTTCTAGAAGGAACGGACATGAAAATGGAAAAAGGTTCCATTTCTCAATTTGAATAAGACAATCAGAGAGTTTATGGAAGAGACCGTTAGAAACAATCATTCCGGAGCGATTCAAATGAGATGTAGCTTGTTTGTGACAAGGAAACACTTTTAGCCGAGCACTGTAAATACTCGCTAATGGTTTCTTGCTCTAATTGTACACTTAATTATTCATGCATATCGCAAACTGCACATAAAATTTCTCAAGGTTGACAGAATTGTTTTCTCTCTTTACACATACATTTTTGTCACGTAAAAAAGCTGTTAGAGGAAGTAGAATTATAAGTACTTTCCCTGCAAAGGTCAAACGTTTGTAACATATCAACTTTCATATTTTCATGTGCAACCAGTAATCCAATGTCAAATATAATTGGCCACATCTTAAATACTATTTTATGTTCATACGCTGCTTGAGCACACACAAAACTGGATGATGTCAATACTATGCAGAAGTGCATCATCTCGTTTGTTTTCCGGTCTTTAAGAGCCATGTCATGTTATGGAATTGGGATTTGGACAGGTGAATAATTAAAACTAAATTTATTATTCAAAAAAATTTATAAATTCATGTAAAAAGGGAATATTCAAACAACCATAAATGTTTTTTTGAGGAACAAACAAACTCACTTATTAATAGAATGGCACCGGCCATTTGAAGGACCCTGAATTATTACGTTTGCTTTTGTACAATAAATATTAAGCCATTTTTTATCATCTATCCGTATTTCAATACAGATATGTAGATGATTTATATAATGACAAATAGTTATGGAGCAAATAGTGTTGAAAATACATATTTCCCCATAAAAATAAGCTTTTATTTTGAGTGCTGCTTTGATATTAATAGAGTGCGTTTATATTGAAGTATACCAGCATCAATTCTCTTTGTCAACAAATGAAAAATTTTCTTGCATAACTTTCATGGAGCATCCTTATAATAATTTTGTAAGAAAGTGAAAGCATGGAATTAAGTTTCATTGTGGGAGAATCATTAAAACTAATCATTAATGCTACAGACTGACTTGTGAATTAAAACACGCATAAGTTTTGTAGCTACCATAAAACGTGAAAGCAAGTGTATGTTGGTTGAAATAACGAGTTTGCAGTTACATATTCTGCCACGGTGAACATACAAAATTTTTCTCGGGTGATGGTATTATGTCGCAACGTGCAAGCCATATACATATTTGATGTGTCTTCAGGTAGATATGATGCATTCCTAATTTTACGTAAAACTCGTTTAGGATATTACAACCATTAATTTATAATGCTTTGTATATTTGCTTCTAAATGTAGAATCTATTTAGAGTTAAAATTAAATGGTAAAAATGTGTCAGTAGTTGTATCAAAATATTGCAGCAGAATAATTGTCTAACTTTTCAATATTTCTTATGAAAACAGATTCAATTGTACTACGCTCATTATTTACTTCCAGTAATTATTTAAATTGCATTAAAAATATTTCAAAATTCATCCCATGCACTAGTACTTGTATTTTCATAGCATTTATGTAAGCATTTATTGCTTGCGTAAGGCATTACACATCGTACTAAAACCTGCAAGCTAAGAGAGACAAAGGTTTCGGGGAACTGCCTTGAGTAATCATGTGGAAACATGTCCTTCAAAACACAATATACGTTTTTGAATGCCAAAATGCTGAAACGGTATTTTAGAAAAGGCTTAAGTAGCATAATATACATAGCGTTTCCACTAAAACTTTTTAATAAGCGCTTACTAATGATTCATCAAAGCATCACAAGATTACATGTTGAAATATATGGGTACTGATACAGTAATGAATGCTCAAGTCATAGTGAGTCAAGAGCGTGAGGGTGGATTTACGTTTCTTAGGGTGAGCTCGAGCTCTGACCACAATATTTTTATTTGCTGCAAACCAACATGGAATGAAAGATGATGGTCTGTAAACGTATTTCTTACTTCAATTCAACATTACACGTTTGTGTATGGCCACCAATAATATTGATGAAAAATGTGAAGAGCTCGAGCTGCATCAGAACACATTATGAGTTTATCAGGCTTTACAAGTAAAATAAACGAGCCACGTTTCTCAGATGCTTTATTACGTTTATATTGTGATGTTTAAGTGCCATGCGTGCACAGAGACTCTCTAGATGGAAGGATGTCATTATTGACGTACATAAAGTCATAAATTGTAATCTGTATCCCTATGTGGTGCTCTTGTATCAAATTAGGATTGAAAAAAAATACGTAATGTTGGGTATAGCAAGAGTCCAAAATTAGGCTCTTTCCTTTTTTCAAGAAAGAAAGATTTTCTTCAAGCAAAACAATTAAATATTTTGTTCCCTCAGCTACATGCAGTGTATTCTTTTAAATTTGTGTTCATTATTATGGACAAAGTGGAATTCCATAGGCATGTGTCTTTGTTCCAGTTTAGGAGATGTTTTTCTGTCTTCAAGTAAAAATTACAGAATAGGAAGTGCTAGTTAGCACTTGTACAATTTTTCCATAACGCTATAAGCGTATCTTGAAAATTTAGTTGAGTTATATAATTTTGTAATGAACTGTATGTACTATCAAATTTTTCTATATTTTTAAACAAGTGAACAGATTCAATGCATATTTTACAGAAACACGCATTAATATGGTGTCAAATACATTTGTATCACCATAATTATATCGATTTAAGCACAAATCATAATTACGTATGAGATGTGCTTTCAACTTTGTCGATAATTTTTTTTACAAAACTTGTATTGCGTTACAATCAGTAATTTTGTAATGTAAATACTACAAATGTATTCGATTCTTGCATGCAATTTAAAAATGAATAATTTTACTGCGATTGGCTACTAAAGCAGTATTTCCATCATTATTGACTGATAAAGCATTTTGTACTGAATATTGGTGCATCATTCTGATAACACTACATACATCGCTTTCATCATTTTCATTTATTTTCATTCACACAAAATTCTACAGAATGAAATATGCTTGCATAAATGTTGGCTGGACATGCTATGCAATTTGTGAAATTTTCGAAGAAACCTTGCCTGAAATTTGAAGAATTGAGTGACATGAAATCGCTAATGTAAAAAACCTCCATTCAAGGCAGATTTGGAACAAAATAGCTAACTTTTAGCCAATTTATGTGATATATTGAACGCATCAAAAATCCAAATAGCTTGTACATAGTTTTAAACTTTCTGAAAGCATTGATACAAATAATAAGGTATAGGCAATTATTGAAGTTAGTACTTTTTGCAAGGCCAGAAGTTTCTGGTATGTGTATCAGATCCTTCAGGTTTATTATTTTTCTGCAACAGTCACCAGAATTGACGGTTTTTAGATTTGCAGAAATCTTTAACGATTTCAGCATAATTTAATTGATACCCGATAATACAGTTAAGCCATCCATATTTAAAAATTTTCAAGATACTATCACTTTTCCGAGCAGCTTAGATATTTACATAGTTTGACCATAAAATGTGATATTACAAATAGTGCAAGAATAGTATTTGTTAGTACATATTATTCTTAAACAAATAAAACAAGTGTCATACGTTTCCTCATGATATTTAATATTTGCTGATCATTACATACAAAATGATAATAGCATTTATTATATATAATGGCATGGCAATAGAATTCAGTATTCCTCAAATCGAGAACAAAGGCATTATACTTTAAATTCATTTAGAAGCTTGAAATTCAATTGAAGCTTCAATCGAAATTAATTTACCACAAACAAGCCATGCTTTAAAATGTTATTGGATAACTTAAATTGTCAAGACTTTTCTGTAATAATGTTTAACACTACAATTTGTGTAAAATAAACTTCAAACAATTCAAACGTGTCGTAATTCACAAAAGATTAAAATGTAAACAAAATTAACATATTTGTCCGACTTGCCAATTCAATCGCTAATCTCCTTTCTATCAGACTACATTGGCAAATATTCTAATAAAAGTACTAAGCAAACACTTATATTTTTACTAAAGCATCTTTAAATCCACATTTTTGAAGCATATATAGTTTCTTTCCAATTTTAAAGGCAATACTTTGTTTTATTTGACAATCGTAATTGTCATCTACTTGTATGCAGCATGCAGTAAGCTTTTCATAAATTAAATACAGTCACAAACTAGAATATTGTAGAAACTTTATTAATTTTGTGGGATATTGCATGTTCTTGTCTTGTATTTACGTTGAAATAGACTTTTCCTCGTTCTCTGTGAGCATTCAACGGAAACTTGTAAAAACTTGTAAAGTTTTATTTAGTTAGGTCACGTATCTTACACTATGACGAAAGCTCAAAAATTTGATTTATACTTAAAACTGTGTTTATTATATAATGGCTTCTGTATGGCTGAAAGCTTGTATACAGGCTACTCTTCGATGAATACAGTTTTATCACATATCACTGATATAATAAGACCATGTACAGTTCATTTTAATTTGGTGCACTCCGAAAAATTTAGAACACTTCTTGAATATTTGGGAGAAAACGAAGTCACTAAGACCATCCAAAATTCTTTTATTGTCCATTCGTCGAAGAATATTAGATCTGACTCTGTAGTTTTAAAAGAAATTTTGCAAATTGAATATTTTAAGATATTTTTCATCCACCGTTTCAGCAGCATGTGTTATATAAGTATTACTCCCTTCACAAAAATGGTCAATAGTAAAGTTTATAGCGAGTTAAGTCGTACGTTTGACAACATGACAAGTATTATACTTCCAGAAGTATCTTTCAAGGATACATTTTTCAGCTATGCTAAAGATCCTACTCCACCACCACCGCATTACATTTTTGTGCCCGTATATAACTTTAGTCAGTATGAGCTATCAAAATACGCACACAAATATGCTGTCAAGTTGCCTCAGCTACTTATGTCTACCAATATCATTGTAGCTATGGAAATGAAGTTTGCAAATAAAGTTAGAATTTATAAAGGTTGCTATACTTGTGTATTTGTAAATCGGTATACCATAGTGGAAGAATATTTGGAAAATCTCCCATCTCCTAAATATTACACGGTGTCCCTTATTCCTTTAAATAAGCCAGCGTTGCATTCAAGAACGACTTGGTCTCATGAATGGCGTGTATCAAAATTAGACAATTTTGGGTTTAAGGAGACTTCATATTATATTGAACCACAAATAAAACATTGTTATGCAAGCCCTGGAAAATACATTGATAATAGCAAGAACATCGTCTATTCAAAAGACTTGTGTGTCAGAACAACAATCCTAGAATTTCTAAACTGCACCTCTCTAATGTGTGATCAACTATCCACAAACGCGTTTAGAGAAAGTTTGGCTACAAGAAACTACTTTAAAATCGACAGGATAGAGATCATTCCATTTGGCGCAAGTTTTAATGGAATTACATTTGTAACAGTTCTCGGAATCAACGAGCATTTATCAACATCTCCGTTTTCAGTAAATGCTCTACTAAAACCATTCACTTATGAGGTTTGGATTGTATTTGTGATTGGAATCATTGTTACATGTGTATCCCTTTACAACTTTAGTAGAAATTCAAACAATGAACTTGTGTTCTGGATTTTTTGGGTAGTCGCAGAAGTTTTGGAAAAGGGTTTTAGTGCTCCTGGAAGTAAATGTTTTGGGAGTGGCATAATAATATTAGTATGGATGCATGGAATGGTTTTACTTAGAAATTTTTATTTGTCGGAGAATTATTCATACCTTACAGTGTCTCCTGAACCAACAGGTGTACCTAAGAGTTATGAGGATATTTTTGTTAATGTGTCTAAGAGCATAAATCCTGGTCTGATATTAGCCGAAGATGATGTTCTACATAGAATGCAGTCACACATTTATGGTCTTACGACTGAAGAAGCAGAAAAATTTCTGAATGAGTTTTTAAGAAAAATAGGGTTTGTTGATTCTGAGCATCTAAGTTTAAGGAGTCTTTCCAAAGAAACTAAACAGACAAAATGTACATACCATTATGGTGGTGGTAGACATATCGGACAATTATTTACAGATGAAGCGATATCAAGGTGTGACCTTGCACTACGACTGACGTTTTTATACCACAAAGTAGATGTGCCAACGTATTCAACGTTAAATTCATTATTACCACTTGCGAGAATATTTACGGGACGGAAAATTGTTAACTTGGAAAATAATGTACCACAACATCTACCATCTTACCAGTTGTGGTATATAGAACAGTATGCGTTTTATAAGAAGAGAGTTGTACTACTGATTGGCTTATTGGAGCAGAGCGGACTAATTTTGCAATTCAAACAGAAAAAACACACATACTTCCAGATGGAAAGAATTATGAGAGAACAATCGATTGGCGGTTTTAATCACAGATGGAATTTCTTTGGGTTGGCATTTGAGATAAAATTGGAGCCAAACAAACTATATCATAGCTTACTTGACAGTGAACAAATTCTTACCGTTAAATTAGTTCATGTAACTGTAGTGTTTGTATTACACATAATTTTATGCCTAACATCTATTGGAGTTTTTGTGTGGGAAAACAAACAAAATATTCGGTTTCATTTGTTGAAATTCTTTACGAGTATATCCAATTGGTTAAATATGTATAATTTAAATTTTAACACTTTGCGCAAAATATTTAATTGTGTCTGTTTTAAAAGTTGTGAATAATATGATTTCTGTCATTAATTTTGTACTTTTGTACTTCGTACTCCTGATTAAATTAAAACAGGTGTAAGGAACAAAACAATTAAAACTCCTTTGCTTCAAATTACAGTATTCAGCAAGTTTATTGACTAGACAACTTTCATAGGTAATATCACAGAAACATCAACAAGCTAAACGTTTCCGTGTACATATTCGAAACATATCCGAAATATTGATATGATAAGTTATCATTGATAACATGTATATCAGTTGTTTTCAGGAAGATTTTTATTGGAACAAAAAAAGTGAGGAATATGTCATTAATTTTAAATATTTTTGTTTGCTTCAATACCTGGCTATTTAAAATACACACGCAATAGAATCTGTCACTTTTACACGTGGATGCTTAATTTGAATATATTTCCTGCGTGATATGAGTTATACACTCCGCTTCTTCCAAAAGTTTTACATTTAACGTGCATTGGAACATCCTTTATATTACAAAAGCTTAATTGCTAAGTATTTACAAAAAAATCAATCAATATTCAAGAGACATTCTATTCAATTCTGCTGGATTTTGGTGTCATCTCTTTTGAAAATGATGGGTGTAAGTTTGGTGCAAATAAATTACATACTTTAAAGTACTGAGCTTTTATGTACACAGCTACACAGTAAAAATAAATATTTTTCATAATGTGTAATTATTGAAATATAAAAAAATTATCGTATTTAAGCTGTTAAGTTTTTTCTGTAGTAAAACCCTTACAAATTGACAAATAGTTTGCCAAGTATACTTTAAACATTGTAAATTTACAAAGCTTTTATTCTTTTTATTATTGTAAGATTTCTATATTTATTTTATAAATGGAAAGTTTGAAAATGTTCATATGTACAATTTAAACTAGCTCGCGAGCAATTGCGTAAAGTTTACTCTACCTCCATGACTAATCTAAACATTTAGCTATTTTGTGTTGCATAAGTTTCAGTTATATTTTCGTAATGAAAATTAGTAGATTTCTTGGTCGGCCTCAATTTAGTATTAGAAATGAAAGGTAAAATTGTGTCACATTAGTCTTTTTTTTGCACAAAGTGTTTTATTATTTATATGTGATGTTAAAATGTCATAATCAATATATAACCAGGTAAGCAATGGAGATTTTGCAACCATCTACTCGCATACACATGCAAAATAAAACTAATAATGCAAATAATGCAGTATTTTTACGTTGTTTATATTAATTGTACACTATTATACACTCAGTATTATTACTTACTTGTGTAATATGATGTTGCATGACTGTGAAAGCTGCTTTTATACCAGATTTCTAGTTTAAGAATCCCATTTAAAAGAAATTGAAATCTGGAAGCTTTCTTATTCCAGGAGGTGGTATTTACATAATGCTAACTAAAATTGTGTGTACAAAAATCTTGTACAGGAGGATGTGTTTTAAGAAACTAATTATTACATACTACAACCTAAACATAATAAGGATACACTACATTCATGTATGGTCTTATAGCTACAAAATTGTTGTCTTGCCTCTCGAAAATACATGAACAAATATACATGCTTAGATTTTTGAAATATGTATTATGTTAAATACTTGTACTAGTAAAAATCGGCAATTTAAAAATAACATTTGAAATGGCGCTATGTTTGTTATGAAAAGTTTGTTTTAGTCAATATGTGTTCCATATATCTATTGTTCAAAATTAGGCTTTTGAAACCAAAAAAAAAAACGATAATGTATAAATACTTTCATAGCTGGAGAAAACTCATAGACATGAGCACAGCACACTAATAGCTATAAATAAACTTTTATAGAAATACGTATGTAAGCGTTCAATAATTTTACAACAACCTACTTTACAAGTCTTTACATTTTGAATACTAAACATTTGATAGAATTTAATTTAAAACATTTAATACCAAAGTATTGAAAAACCCTTTATGATTTAAAAGCTAACATGTATCGGTATCGCACAAAATATGCACGATCTTTATATGCAAATAAATTAACACTATAAAAACGATGTGTTACACCTAGACTAGCGTTGAAGCATCTAGCGTCTCCACTCCACATTCATGTACACTTTTTGGAGTTGGCAATGACACTATATTCATTTTAGGCATAAAAATACTTCAACTTAAACTATCAGTAGTAGAATGACGGTGTTATCAATCATTTCATGAAAAATATGTAAGCCAGTTGCGGCAGTTGCTATACCGTAAAGTCCTAACTGTAGACCTACTGCTGGGGATGCAATAATCATCCTTTTAGCAAGTCGGTCTTGGCTAGCATACCTCTTCCAAAACTGTATGAATTGCAATATATTCGCATGTGGTTTACTTGCAAAGATTACTCCAAATAACGGAACAGTTAGGCAAATAATTGTGGTATTTGGCATCAGTAAGTAAAATATTAAAGGAAAACGACCATAAAGGGCTAAGGTAGCATAGGCAGCGCATGATGCGGCGCATATTCCCCCGAAAATAAGACTTGTTGCTGTTAACATCGTAGCGTCGTTTGCAACAGTAAGCAAGATTCTTGTTTTCATGTATTTTTTGTGACATTTATAAAAATCAGTCTTAGATATGCTCTGAGTAAATAGCCCGTTATTGTTACGAATATTTTTTGGAAAAAACTTGCTTGAGTAAATACCTAATCCTTCAGCATAACATATGTAAAAACCAATCATTAACAGAACTGCGTATCCTGTATTTATCCCAAACGTCAGATAATGAAATGATCCAAATAACTTTGCCCATATACTTGTTCCCAGTACGACTTGGACTGGATCGAAGTCCAGTACAAATGGGCTTAGTGAAAATGACGTTGATATAAACATAATGGTAGCTGCTAGCGCATACGCACAAGCTTGCAAAAGTCTCCCAAAACCGGTGTGCTGATTGTGCTGATTGGATATAATATCAATTATGTGGTTAATTACAAACCTTGTATCCAAGTGGTGTTTACAGTCACCATAAAGCAGTATGCTAGTTTTAATATAGAAACTTAATGCAAGGGACAACAGAATCGGCTCGTGAATATGAGAAATTGTATAGGAATACCAATGTAGATAGAACCAAAACAAATGAGATGACATTACTACGATTCCAAAGCAAAGTCCAATGTACGAGAAGTATCTGTAAATCCGTTGGGGCAATTTGTTGTAACTTGGATCTTCCACCAGACGAAAGCTGGTTTTGCTGACTTTGTCGGGTCGAGATATAACTTTTTGAGCAATCTTGTGAACTTTTAGTATACCAAAACAAAACGACTTAATGCGTGGTGAATTTATTTCAGATGTTTGCTTAACGCCAAACCTGGCTTTAAATGATAGTAACCACAAACACAGGATATTATAAACCACGTATAAACGTTTAATTTTACACAAAGACATTTTTAAAAGAATTGCGAGTTAAACAACCTGCTGGAGAAAGTGCGACTAGTTTGAATGCTTTCTTTCAACTGCGAAGAGAGGAGTGAGTTTTGGTTATGCTTGCGATGCTTAGAGGTAGCTGATTGGCCCGTGGCTTATACAAATTATTCAATGTAAAATCCGCAAATGGCATGATAAAAAAATTGTCGATTATAAGGAAAAACATTTTTTGTCGCAACATAGCACTGTAAGGATTTTCTATTAAAAAATATACATCAGTAGTGCGACTTATCAGCTCTGAGCTACTGGTATATCAAACTGTATTTAAGTTAAGTCTAGGTTTTTTTCTGGGTTATTTTTATTTTTCACGGGTAGGTTTGGTAAAAAGGCTTTATTTCACAACTTTATGGTATTTTGAAACGAAAACATCTAAAAATATGCATATGCTTCATATATATAAGAATTGTTTGTGTAAAATTTTGGCAAACATTTTATAAATAAGTTTGCATTTTATACATATTTAGCGTGGAGAATGTATATAATCTAGGTTACTATCAATGTTTGGAGCACCAAGCAGAGCTTCACCATTCATCTTGATATGTATTCCTTTCTAACGGCACAATTTTTTGTGTTGGTATTTTTGTAAAAGTTTTTAGGTTCTGTAGATCTATTCAGTTAGAATCGCTTAAGCCTAAAAAATATAAGCATAAGTCTGTGATTTGTGATTAAGTCCAAGTTAAGTTTTTGTCGGATTCGTCATTTCTCGAAATAAGTATATGTAACTCAAAGAACTTTAGCTGCCACTAAGGTGTATTTTGCTTACTAACAAGCAAGGTCTCACTATAGTAAAACGCCAATCGAATCAATACAGGTTCGTATAAAATCAGTTTTTAATGCTTATTATGATAGTGATAACCTTTTTTCCAAATGGAAGCATTTAGGGTCAATATCAAAACTCTTTTGTTGGCTAGGTGTAAAAATAAATAGTTAAGGTTTATTCATTTTGCTTAAACCAAAAACATTATCCCGCTGCAGGACATAATTTGAGTTAAATTAACCGTAAGTTATGCTAGAGATTGTTTTTTATTACTACTTTACTAAAAATAAGTATACTATATTCATAAAGAGCGAAATCAGAAACGATTTGCAATTGTTTTTGTGGTGAGGGCACAAATAAAACCCAACCTAGCCAAGTTGGAGTCCTTTGAATCTACTAAAAAACCTCTAGTACTGGTCATAAATACTTCCATTTGGGAAAACGGTTATCACCGTCTTAATAAGCACTAAAAATGATCTTAAATAAAGCAGTTTTAATTCAATTGGCGATTTACTATTGTGAGGCATTGCTTGTAAGTAGCTTGATGATGCATACTATCGTACATGTAAGGGTACTGGAAACAAATGTCTTGACTAGTCTTACGATTTTGGACTTATATCCGAGTAAAAACGGAATTTGTTTCAACTAAATTAAAATTTGTATCATATTATACTTAAGCAGTAAGTCAAGCAAATAAAACTTACAACTCAATACCTCTGCTGAAACTTTAATTTTAATTCATGTAATCCATGAGACATGCATACAGGCAGCCTGCCAGTAGCAGACCTTACATGTTAAAACGAATTATGAGCGTCTATTTTTTAATATCATAATTTATGACATTGTTCATAATGTATAATATCATAGTTGAAAGTAGGTGAACGGAAAGTGTAAAGCACTTTTTGCTACTTGCATGGAGTTTGTATCGCTGGTAAGTGTGTCATGGCTTTGTGGAATGCTTGGATCATTGGAAAATAAAATATTTTACACTGTATGCCTAATGTGTACATAAATGTGGAGTATACACTTATAAGTTTATGAATTCAAATGCAAAATTATGTAGCTTATTAACTGGCCTTTTGGCAACGTACGTATTTCAGAGAAACCATTACTACATTTTCGAGTCATTTCTATGCAAAAACTTACATATGGATAGGAAAAATATACATATTAAAATTTAACTTTACATGAGCCATGTTTATGTAACATGCAGTTAAGCACGTATTTTTTTATTGTTTTTGAATAAACATGCCTCGATATGTTGTGATATCAATGTAATATATTTACTACCTAAAACAAACCAAAAGCATAGAATAACTCTCGTGTAGAAAAAATTGTACCTTGATAAAATCACAAGATCTTAATTCACTAATTAATACAGTGTACTTAATCCAGTAACCCCAGTTCAATCCCAGATAATATGAATGACACCTAATACAATGGCGAAATCAATATCAAAGAAAAAACATTTCGAGAAACTAAACACCAGATTCAGCATTCAATGGAAATCAAAACTGGAAGTAATTTGAATACTAAAGAAGTAGTTTTCTAAGGTTTACATACATAATAGGAAGCTTATAAGCTGGATGCCAAAAAAACTTCAAGGTTATTCCGTAATGAAAAAGATCTTTGGAAATGCTACAGGTGTTTTTGGTTTACCTAATTACGAGATACATTTTATGCATATGTAGTCTTAAATACGGTAAAAGGTTGATTCAGTCGACCCAGAGGTTTTACAAAATCAAACAGTCAATAACGCCTTCGGAAAGTTCTCATAATCCCGTTCTCATAATGAGCCAATTCGTATAATCGAGTTCTCATAAAAGTTAATTCACATAAAGGTACATATTCTCATAAAGGGGCAGTTCATATAAATTTCGATTCTCATAATGCAACATTCCCATAATTTCACAAATTTTAAAGCGTATGTTTAGAACGTCAAAAACATTTTAATGTAGTTTAAAATGTAAGTAAATATAGTAAGTTTTGCGCAGTAATCATTGCTTACTTTCAGAGCTGTTCATAACGATTCTGGTAAAACAGAATACGTTCCAACATACTATTTATTGTTCAAAGCATTTCAACAATCCCATAATATCAAATCCAAAAAGGATGTATTGTTAACCTCGGAAATACTTCATTTCATGTATGTAATGCAAAAAATTACAAAAAATTAAAGTTTATTAGAATCATTTTGCCAACAAAAAAAAAGCATCTGTTCAATGAAAATTAATATACTTACAGGTAGACTCCCGTGAAATGAATTCTAATCTAAACCAATCTAAATGCTGTATTCGTATTTAGAACACAGTATCTCTTCTAAGTAAGTCTGAATGTACTTTTTCCAGTATGCATGTTCTATGTGTAAACTAAAAACCCTAAAACGTTCCACATACCTAAAAGAATTTGTGCCACCTCAATTGTTTACTATATTTAACTGTACAAGCCTTGAATAACAATGTTGTCGTTTACATTGCCTGCAAACGGTTTGTAGCAACAACAAACTATATAGGATGCATAACTTCATCAGGATATCAAATATATAATTTTAAAAAGTGCAGCACAATTTTGAATTATAGTTAGACAAAAAGAGCTTCTTAGTTTCATAGTAATAAAGACGACACTTTAGGAGAGAGTGATTCAAGAATGTGTGAGATGATGCTATTTTTGCTTTCCTAGTCTTTCCCGATATTTTGAAGTTTAGAACTACGTAAATTTACATAAAATCTTTACGGAAATATTATGAGAATTCACACTTTATGCGAATAAGGCATTATGAGAATTAAGTTATTATGAGAATTGATTCGCTATGAGAATTAAGCATTATGACATTTTACATTATGAGAATTAAGTTATTATGAGAATTGATTCGTTATGAGAATTAAGCATTATGACATTTTTCATTATGAGAACGTGTAATTATGAGAATTAATATTATGTGAACTTTCCTCAGACCGTCAATCAATATTTATTTTCCTTGCTTAAGTCTAAACATTTTCATCTCTAAATTAAACGTATTTCTGAAAGAGAAACAGACTGTTTTTGAAAACATAACAATAACTGTAGCAAAATATTTGTCTTGTGGTTTGAAAACGTTTTAAAGCAGTTTGAAGAAAAACATTTCGATCATATTAACTTTGAAAAACTTCAGAATATAGAACTTATAAAGAGCACAATATTTTGTCTGACCATACAATAAGCTTGAATTATATCATAGCATTTTTATTCTCCTAAAATAACCCTTATTGAATTTAACATTTCTGAGTAAGTGTCTGGGACTCTTACATTGCGATTACATTAAATAATGGCATTGATATCAGATTTTACCCGAAATCCATTAAAAATAATATCGTAATGAAGATGCTTGTGTTTACAACTTTTAGCATATCTAGTTATTTGCGATTCAGGTAATATGATAAGACGACTTTCAAAAATTGTGTGATTTTAGCTCATTGTTTAATCATTCCTTCGTTACCTCTATGCAGGCGTTTCTTTGATGTGGCATTTAATATGCCTAAAAAGAGATCCAATACGAAGAAAACGTTTATTACAAAAGATGCAAATTTGAGGTTTGGGTGAATTCGGTGGTAGGTGAGTAATGGAATGCTGCTTGACCTGACATTGTGTAGTAAATCGGACCCCACATATCTCACATGAATGAGGCTTTTCCAAAGTATGATGACGTCTGATGTGGGTATTTTTATTGCTCGTGGAGAGAAATGACCTGTTGCACAATTCACAAAAAACTTTCGTCTCTCCAACATGATCCATTATATGCTTGGAATAGCCCGAGTAGGTGTAGAATAAACTCTCACAAAATACACAATTGTAAACTGGAGTACAGATTGACGTTAAATGACTCTTTGAATGACGCTGTAATTCTCCCTTGCGTTTGTATTTTCGAGGACATTGTGGACAAAAATACAACTGTAGGTTCAAATGTGTTTGCTGATGATTCTTCAAATGTGTACTTAGCCCAAAGCTTGCTGAACAAAGTGAGCACTTGTAAGGCTTTTCCCCTGTGTGAGTGATAAGATGCCTTTTAAGATCCGATCTTCTGAGAAACTCTTTTTGACACAGATTACACTTGTGCTTCTTTTGTTCCAAATGGATCCGTCGGTGATCCGCAAGTAAATGTTTAGTTACAAATGCTTTATTGCAGATTGTACATTTGTGATCAAGTTGTCCTCTGTGGACTTTTGTATGATTGTTCAAACTGCGCCTGGACAAAAGAGTTTTGCTGCAAATTGGACACGGATACACAACCCTAACCCGTTTCTGGGCGGATTTAACATGATCTCTTCCTCCTTTACTAGAACCGTTGCACTTGGAAACCGCCTTTGACTCCATTCTAATAACAAAAAAAGATTTATTGATTGCTTTATGCGGACTAATTGTTTGTAATATGTGTTTAAAATGTGTGGTCTATTTACCCAATGATAGTGCAATATTTGTTACAGTAATTCGCAGTCGACAGACCTCCAGCCAGCACGTGATTGAAATATTTGTAATTGTTTTATTAGTGACTTTAGTAATAACAATCGACAAATCTACGAGCAATCACAATTCAAGAAATTTTGTGCTTCTTGACAAAGTTAAAGAAAACGACTGACGAACACGTAAATTCTGATTTATTGTTTATCTATTGGTGCATAAAAAACAGTTTACGATTGGCTGCTTATACTGTAGTATTAGAAGCATAACTTGTTTAGCAGGCTGTCTGAGATTTAGGAAAGAACTTATTTCCAGCAGTTAAGCTTTTTACCTATGTATGTACATGATACTTTTTTAGAAAACGCATGAAAAGCTAAAATATAATAAGCCAAAGAAAGCTGACAACTTGACACTGTATTTTTGTTCTATAAATGCAGAATATTTCATAATAAGCATTGAAACATTTTCGTGGAGCTTACAGGAGCTTTCAAATGGCAAGAAGTGTGTATTTCTTTCAAGCACGTAGGTCTAACTTGTAAACTTGAAATGAAGGCAGTGGTGCTATAGCCCCATGTTAACAGGCATATTATGTTTAGATTTCCGTGAAAACGAAAGAGGACTAATAATAATAGGCCATAAATGTATGCTATGTTATACAAGATGTATTTCGTGTTTGAAGCTGTTACATAAATATACATAAAACAGTGCTTTCATAAACCTTATCTGGAATTAAAGATAGAATACTACCCTCAATTTATTTGGTGCATATGTAGAGTAAGTAGAAATTTCTACAGAATGTGAAGGATAGTGCAATTGGCGTATTCAAATTCATATTTCGGCTAACATAATCTCTTAAATTCTACGTAATGACAACAAAAATATGTAATGTAACCATTGCAAATAATTGACAAGAAATTTGCAACCTCATTTTTTCTTTGTTAAAACCAGTCCAAGTTCCCAAATTGACTTCTTTTATAGTTTATAAGTCTTCAAAAACCTTGAAATTTATGCGATTTGCACATTGAATCTATTTTTTGCAAGGAATAATAATAATAGGAAAACCAAATGCCAAATTATTTAATGCCATAACTATTTTTTTTCGTTTTACTTAAAGCGTTGGTTCCCTTTAACACTCAAATTTTTGTGATTTTTCTACCAAATTTTTCTTTCCTTGAGGCAAAATGTTATTTAATTTTATATTTCCGGTTTAAAGAAAATAAATGCACAGAAATATGAGTTATGCTGCAATTTTGTAAAATCCTTTACCATCCCTTCGTTACTTTCTAGCTTAATTTTAAATATAGCCAAAAATGATAAATGACAAGTATAAGCAGAAGTTTCTTTTGAAACTTTTAACATTCCTGCGGAGTTCGGATTCCCATATCCTTTTTTTGGAATAAAGTAGTCATCGAGGCTGAGATTCCTGACGTGCTTAAACTGATATAAACCTTAACTTGCCATAGAGTACTAAAATTTCAGGCATAAATTTAAATCAAATAATATTCTAATTATTTAGATTTTTATACACGAACATACTTGAATCCATTTTCATAAAAGTGTTAATTTCTGCAAAAATGTTATTGTCACAGTTTGAGTTGGACATTCTAAAATTTTCCAACTTATGTACCGCATATCTTTGGCCATTTCCACTTCAATGGGACACGCAATCTGGCATAGTGTTCTGTTTGAAACCTGCATGGCCTCGATGGACACCCTGCATTTGTGGAATTACATATTCGTGTACATATGGGTTATTATGTGCACTAGTTGCAATTTGGTTTTCCTATTTTTGCACGATACCAGAATTTTATCGAATCGATGCCTTAATTTTAACATTGTTTTCCCTGTTTTTATGGCTATCCAGCTATGCACTATGTAATTTTCTAGTTGAAGCTGAAAGATTTATTAATGGATTTAATGGAATCCTGAAAATGGCAAAGAAAATTTCGAATGGTAAGCATTCAAAAATAAATTACTTAGGCGTTAATGGTCCTAATCAATCATTAGTTTAATATTTTTTCTTAAAATTTAGAAGCACCTAAATTGATGCATGGACCAAAAAAGGAGTCTTTTACGTTGTTTGTGGTCCCAATTCTGTCAATGTTACCGATTCCACTTCCATTTTTGTACAATTTGGCTGGTTTTGATCCTACAAATCATGTATCATTTTTGTGGTTAGGTGATCCAAAGTACCGAAGCCTAAAAGCATTAACTTACAATTTCCTTTTAAGGTATGTACTAGCCGTGTTTGCGTGTTTTGAATCAATCCGGAGCTTAGCTCAAATTATATTCTTGTTGATCATGCTTTTGGAGCGCCTCAACTCAATATTTAAAACAATGTTGCTTTATTATCGCGCAGCGATAAAGTTTCATAAGACTTACGTACAGTTTTCAATATTGTGGAAACAATTGAAAGATATTTTCAAAATTGCTGTATATCTTAGTCTGAGCTTAGGATTTTGGAGTCTCATTGCATTGGTTTGGATCTGTGTAAAGTGTTCTCCAAACGAAATTGGGTTCATTGTGTACTCGTGGTTTGTTTTCCTTATCTTTATATTACTTGTTGCTCTGTTTGTATTGCTACCATTGCTGTGCAATATATTTGAGGTGATGTATCAGGGGGTTGTCATAAACAAGATCCGGGCAGCTTTAGAGCATACAAAAAGGCGCACTTTAGAGCAAAAGATTACGTTGATGAATACTAGATCTGTCATGCCAATCAGACTCCGGTATGGGTTCTTTGGATATATTGGAGGGGATTTTTTCGGGGAATTTCTGAAAGTATTAGTACTTCGTATTTTTGACTTTTGTCTCATGTTTGATTATTGAAAAAACCTGTTACCAGATGATATTGCGAATTCGTATCTTATTAAATTGGGAGTCCCAGTTTGGGGCACTACTGTAATACACATTTTGATATTTTAGGTGTCAACAACACTAATAGAATAATTGGTAAATATATAATTGTGTTTCAAAGTCGATTAGATGAACGTTTCAATACTTCTGACAGATAACCCACATGTATTTATATGTGAAAGATATAACGTTATAAGAATTTGTATTGTCAATATTTAAGTTTTCATCCATCTTGATCTCGATTATTCTTGAACATTTGACCTAAACTTATTTGGTCTAAAGTTATTTTTCAAATGCATTTGATTATGATTAGCTTCAGCTTCGGTAAAGGATCAGAGTATAAGCTCTTTCAAAGCTTTGGGATAAATGACTTATGTAAAAGGATTGTTACGCATTTTCCCCATTTATCTAATTCTTCAAGCTGGTAAATTTATTCATACATCTGCTTTAAAGTATAACCTTTTAGGAAGTAAAGAAAATGTACCAGCCTTGTGGGGTAAGCTGAGTAAAATTTCATGACTAGAGGTTTCAAAGAATTTGCATGCAATGCAATGCTCAAAATCTTAAATACAAGGCCTGTTAGCAAAAAGGTATATTTAACTTCATGTATGTTACAAAAACCGCGTTTCGCCAAATCAAATGCTTATTATGTTGCATGTTATGCTATTAATGCTTTCTTTTAAATGATTTTCCATATAGTCTAATATATGTGATGTCAAAATGTCATAAGGTTATAAGACACATAGACGAGCGTGATAAAACCTACGAAGTGGGTAGCTTACCTTCTGCCACAAATCAAAACATGCTAGTTATTTTTTCCACCTCATATTGCTTATCAACTATTGTACACGGGCACAATAAAAAAGAGCAATTTTAAAATGATTGCCTTTGCAAGTGATTTATTTGAAAATTAGATGAATCTCTACCTCAATTAATTTAGATTGAAGAAGAATTGCGTGTGTAACTTTACTCAATTTCCGGGATCAACAATCACAGCAGTCGATTACCATCAAACAAATAACCTTTATAGAGGCCGGATTAAACTAAAATATGCATGTATGTAAATTGGGAAGTTTAAACTGAAGTAAGTAACTAGGGTTATTATTGTGTGCTTAAGCATTGGTATTTTCCTACACATCAGGGCTTGATAAAAATGACATTTAAAGCTTAAAAACACACAATTAACTACGACTACATATGACTATAACTTTTTATTAGGGCGAGGTTATTAATTTTGTAATGACTTACTTTACAACCAAGCTACATTTGAATGTCCATTTCATCTCCCTTAAAGTGTAAAGCAACATACATTATTGATATATATGAGCATTATGCACACACAAAACACAGTAATGACAACATTTTTCAACTTCAGTGATGATGTACTTTTCTTCTAGACAATCAACAGTAGAGTGACAGTATTGTTAATAACTTCATCACAAAATTGCAAGCCAGTTGACGCAGTAACTATACCGTAAGGTCCCGCCTCAAAACCGATTACTGGTGATGCCATAATCATCCTTTTAGAAAATTGGATCTGTGCTGCAATACTTCATCCAAAACTGTACAAACTGTAATCCATTTTCCTGTGGTTTACCTGCTGAAATTGTTAGAAATATAGCAACAACGAAACAAAGTATTGTGATATTCGGCAT
>JAQIXX010002594.1:0-23673 GCA_034700605.1 Willowsia nigromaculata | reverse complement strand
AGTAGTATAATAAACATGTGATTAAATAAATTATAAATTATAAAATTCGTCCATGGGAATAGCTTGAGGTAGAGTTCAATATCTGCATTGATTTATTCAAAACTTTTAGAAAGATGAACGGCGAAAGAAAGCAGCGGGTGGAAAAGCTGGTGGAGGTACGCAGGGTCGGGAGACAAAAACGAAATCAACAAAGAAGGTAAAAAGGAAATTAGAAAATCTGATTGAATTTCAAGTGTGTAAGTTGTTGTTTATTTTTATTTTTGGATTTTCCCCTAGAAATACATGGCAGGGAAACACAAAGATGATGACTGGTCTGACTCTGATGATGACACCCCGAAATCCTCTGGAAAAGCTAGCCAGTCTAGTATTGGCGGGGGAGGTGATGGGAAGGGAAAAGGCAAAGGAAAAGGACCTGCACAGTTAGAGTTCCTTAGTGTTAGTGAAATTCAAAAGATCATTTCGAAAAATGAGGTTTTGAACGACGCGGCGGATGAGCTGTTGGAAAGTTTGGCACAATCCATCAACGGGTAAATACAGATAATTCAAATAATATAATTAGGTAATTCTACGTAGGCCCTTTTCCTAATGATTTCCTTTAAATGCATTAAAATCTAGTGGCCTTCAGGAAGAGTACCAAGCCGTGTTGAAGGCAGAATTCGACAAGTTTATGAGTGAAAAGTGTGGTCGCCGCAGCCAAGAGGAAGTTCTGGATAAGCTCTATAAGCTCACCGCCTTTTTCCAGCTGTACACCAAAGGCCTGGAGGAATTCGATGGGGACATCAAATCTCAACTGGAGAAATTTCTATTGCGCTCTTCTGGTCAGGAAATTGTGGTCGCCGCAACAACCTTTGTTCTAATGGAAGCAGGCCTTGATGAAAACTCCCAACTCGCCGAACTCCCCGACGGCTCCATCAAGGACTCAATTCTCCAATTGGGCAAAAGCTCGAGTGCCTCTTCATTCCTGGAACTCCTCGAGACAGTTTTACCCCCTGCAAAAAAGTCTGCCAAGGCCCAATACTCCGCACAAAACATGCTCCAAGAGGCTAGAAAATCTCTGCTGCAAGAGCTCGAGAATTCTGTAACAGACCCAGCCTTGTATCTTCACATTGCAACTTTGATCCTCTTCTCTTTAACCACAGAGGATAGCCTACTCCAAGCATCGGGGAAATTTGTTCCCCAAATCATCAGCTTTTTACAAGGAAAATTGCAGAGGGATGAGCACGGCACATTGAAAGACTGCCAGGAGAAGGTTGTGGGGCTAATCAAGATGAAAAATGGGGCTGGGAGCCAGGAAGCGAGGGAGGAACTTTTGGCGATTTTGCCGAATATTAAAAATATTGTACTAAAATATTCAAAATAATGGGATGTAATGATAAAGAGATAATGGAAGATTTATGTACTGTTTTGATTTGGAATAAAAATCAATTTATTTTCAAAAGCAAGTAAAAAATCAACGTCCGATCTTAATACGTTCTAGTTGGCAAGCGGAAATGGGATGCACTTGTTTCTTAAATGATTTATTTATGGTCAGTTAGCCAAAATGTATCTGAGTATCTGTTTTTTATGCATTTTCTAAATAACAGTAACAGTACATTTGATAATTTGAATGTGCATGTTTTAGCACGCGCTTTAAACATCATTAACTTTGAAAGGGAACTCATTCACCTTTTTCCCTCTATCTATCTCTGTTTGTGATTCTTACACTCTATTAATTATGCACTTTTTGGTGCACCAAAAACATGATGAGTTTCGCTTTTACTCCACTTGTTTCAAATCTGATTACTTATGCTCAAGTGCCAAAGATTCTAAAAAAAGTGGCTACTTCACAACCAAGCTATTGTTCTAGTATTCACACTTTTTCTTTCTAAAGTGGACAAGTGAACACTGTTTTGAAACAATTTCCTTATTCTCGACTGTTAACTGTTTGTTTTTAATTTTTAATTATCAACGCACTTAACTTATTTTAATGCGTATGCGTACATCATTGTATTTGAATACTGAATAGGTAGGTACATAGTTTGCACTTACTTAATGGTGAGCACAAAGCGTAAATTGATGAGTTTAGGAAGATTTTCTGCAATGCGAGAAGCTGGCAAGGTAAATGTAGCGTAGAGAATTAAGTGCATTACTGATTTTAAATGGTAATAATGATAACATGAAACAAGTATGTGTAAAGCCATTAAGAAAGAAAACTATTTTTAGTTTGCGTATCTTCTGCTGACAATGCATGGTTGCAGTCGAAAATAAGAAGAAAAGAGATGCGTTTTTTTCTCAGGTGGGAAAAGAGAAGAGAGGACAATTCTTTCATTGAAATTCCTCCATTGTCAGGTTTCCCTTTCATTCAAAATGACATGTAAGGTTTATAATTAGCTGGTCCAACGTTTGTATGTACTCTACCTCTTAATTTTTTACACATTCAAATTCAATAGCATAATATATGCCTGAATATGCGAGAAGATGAACACTAAAATTTATTTCTGATGGTTAAAATTATAGAGTCAATACAAGACCGAAAGTGGTTGCAGTTTTCTTAGAAATACATGTATTGATGCATCAAGTCACAGCACTTTAAATGTATTTTTTATGTTCATTGTAAATGCCATATATAAACCATTATATGAAGTTAACATGTATATAAACGAATGCTGAGATTTTGTAATTGTTTCAAAATGATATTTTATTGAATTCATCCACAACTTTACTGGTCAAAAATTGGAAACGTTTGAAATGTCAGTGATGTTCTCAGAGTGCCCCATCACTGAAGAAATGACTGCAATCTAACTGCTCATTGCAGACCAGCAAAATCTTTGTGAGAGCCTTGACAACGCTGATAAAAGGTCAGTTGTACTATTAGAAGATGGTTATATTTCCGTTTCAAGTTTAGTATTTCATTGAGTTACGGGACTTGTATAATGGCAAAAACACAATGAGGACCAGAATGCTGCAGACAAACCTTTTAAATCTGTCTCTCTTAACGTCCTTCATATCAGCAATGAGTTTTTCTGCGTTATGATTATGACAACGAGTATAAGAGTATAAAACTTTACATTAAATAGATAGATCATGCAATTTCCTTCAAAATTTTAATTACAAAAATAACTGCATTTCGATTACGTAAAAGGAAATTGATGTTTGATGCAGTAGTCATCGTTCAACATACAGACTCATGCAGCGCAGCGTCTTTTTTTACACACATAACTTTTACAATTTCATATGGTGAGACATTAGAAAAAAAGTCTACATTACTTTATTTATAATCTAATTGTTACACATGCGTGCATTAAATTCTGATATACGACTATTATTATATCAGCAAATCTGCAATGTTTTTCACGAGTTGTATTGTAGTGGCAAAAGACAAATTAAAATTTTTACTTAATTACTAAGTTTAAATGATTTGCTTTTGGTTTGCTACTGTTTCCAACGGTTTCATGGACTTTCTTTCTACATAATTCATAATATGTGTGTGTGGTTAAGTTTCACTTCATGTTCTAATAGCTCTGTTATTTATTAATGCAAAAAACTTACTATTATGATTGATTATATGATATATACCCCTTTCTTACATAACTTTCATTCCATTTTTCTATGAAAACAATATATGCCTCTCTTTCCCTACATAGGTATATGTAATTTTCGCACGTTTTTCTGTTTTTTTTCTATTGTGGCTATCATGCAAGTCGATATATGAGATAATAATAAGTACTCTTTTGTTTCGAAGATTATATATCTTTTACAGCTTTCTTTAAAATCTGCACTACATTCATACATCTTCAAATAATTCATAAAAATTATACCCCAAAGGAAATTACTTTTTTCAAAATTCGATGCGATGCGATATCACTCAAAGCGTACTCAGACATCAGAAATCTATGCAAAACTATAAATGACACGTGCGCAAACAATGTATTAACATCGTGAAATTCAGTTTAATTATCATATCAGCAACTTTGGGTAAAATTGGTATCATATCAAAACTTTTGATGGTATTAAAAGTAGTGGTAGGTAATAACTTGCAATCCATACTAATTGTTTTGCTCATCTATTGTTATTAATTACGTAAATCAATTATTGCACACGCTATCAAATATCTATATGAAATTGTTAACTAATGGAATGATAAAAAAAATCTTAGATTACTTTAGCCATTCATAATACTTCATACTCTCACAGTATCGTATATCGTATCTCCTGCTCTGCGTAAAGAGTTTTTCATGGGTCGTTGCTGCAGCTACCACAACGACAACTGGATGTTAAAGGAAACGAATATTGCCAATTATCTGGGGTCTAGTGCTAAAGAATTTGTGTTAGTAAGTTAGTAGTGGCATTTTATTGACAATAGCTATAGGTGACAAGTCGTTGAAAGTAATAATGCGTCAAACAATTAAGTTTATGTCCATGTACCATGTCTGATAGGGAGAGTCTTAAAATTTAACTGGCATAATTTGCACTTTTTATTTTCTTTGATCGCTTATTCAGGTAGATTGCCATCGTCTGAGTGTTAGTGTCATAGAATAGTTCTTTCAGTTCTTACTCCTGTAACATTCATATAGTAAAATATAATTGTCAGAGCTATTACACAGGATAAGTGGTGATAAACACTAAACAGTGATATTATTTGGCTATGTGTGTGGTTGGTGGTTAAAAATATAGACCAACAATCAGTTAATCATTTTCTTCGCGTAATAAAAGGTACCGAAACTTTCTACTAAGAATTAAAAATATATCGATCAATGAGAAATTTGATATTTATCAATCAGTAATCAGGTGTATCGTGTAAGGCATATTACATCTCCACAATGAGGTTATGTCGGAATCGAAATGTTGACAATTTTAAAACGCGTGACAAAATTATGAAACGCTAAAGAATCAAAATTTATCAAATCATAATAATGTTGCGGTTGTCATTGGCAAATACTTGAGCAAATATTTGCAATTCTTTATTATTCAGTCGCCGTATTCAGAATTAGAACCAAAATTCTACGAAGAAACATTTTCATGTGATGAATAAAAATGAAAGATTGCATGTAGTACTTTGAATGATTAAGTCAAGTGGAAAAATTGCATATTACGTTACATTTATGAAATGCGTTATAAATTGAATCGAGCATGTGGGAAGAGAGTGGCTCATGTGTGAAGAATCATGCTAGGTGACAAAATACGGAGATGTGAGATATTGATGCTAAATTTTGACAGGATGTGAATGCAAAAGACATTTTATTTTGCTCCTGCATGTATAAAATGTCACGTTTCGTAGAAAAGTCGGCTACATAAGCATGTGTATCAATGAAGTTTTAAAACCACAATAAATAGATCATTTATAATTCGCCATTTTTGGCGATAAACGCGTGTGAAAACTGCTTCGTAACAATGACTCATAATGATTGTCATAAGTTATAAGTCGAAAGTAGTTCAGGAAGGTTATATTTTATATGTCGACAAGATTGCGTTGTGTGCGATTGCATTACATAGCAAAATAGATGTGTAATCATCGCTTCAAGCTTCTAGGAACATATCTTGATGCATATTATGGACTTTAAGATTCATGATTCTCCATTGGACCACCAAATACAATTGATTAATCCAACAAAGCTCAGGGTAGATAATTTGATATTTGGGTACAAATATTGTCGATTTGTGGGCAGTAAATCCATAAGAAGGCGTTTCATAGAAATTAAAAAGTCACACAATTGCTTACTGATTCATTTTAAACAGTGGAGTAGTTTGAGACTAACGACTAGTTCGTAAGTATGCACTATGCACCACAAAGTGGTCTTTCTGGTTGTTTCATAAAACCAATGGTGGAATCGATGCGTTTTAGTTTTAATGGGAAAATCAATTTAGTTTAAGAATAATCTTACTAGGATTATGGCACATTCGATATTATAATTTCATTCCATTCCCGGATCATCTTGTTTCATTTAGAACGTATTTTATATATACCTACATAAAGTAATTTTATCATAGATGAAGGTAGTCAATTAAAACCAAGAGCTGTTAAAAGAGTTGGAAGAAGGGCAAAAAATCTATCAAAAATTTCAAAATAAATAGTTAAGATTTCAATAGTTCTGTTAAGTTCTTTTACTAGTTACTTAAACGTATTATGTACAATAAGTGGAAATTCCAATATATAAAGATTGATGTCTTCACATTGAGCTAAAAAGTATGGATATTTCTACAAAATACGAATACAAGGGAACATTTTGGACGCAATACTGGCAATACTGTACATACATACCTACTTGGAGACTTAAAATTTTCTCTTGATTACGCATGTGTAAGTTATAAAAATTCCAAATTTCTCAAGAACGTTAAAGCTGTAGAACATACAAACACAGATACAGAGTACATTACTTGAGGACTTGAGGAGCAAGCTCCATATAATTATGAAGTGATGATTTTGTTATTGTGTATTGCTTTGCTACTGTGAACAATAAAAAATTTTGTTTTTGTTTTGTCAAAATTTCAAAACTCTTTACATTTCCTCTATAAAAAAGCTTCTAGACACCTCTGCTCTCTGCTCTAATTGATTTGATTATCTTTTTTGTGACTTTTAAGTGGGTAACAAGCATTTCATTAAGTATATCATCTTATTACAAGCAAAAGAGATTTTCTTAAAAACTCATCGGTCATATACAAATTGTAAGCAAAAACGACTAAACGTGTTTGATAGTTTTATATAAGAAAATGCTTATGCTTTCCAATAAATCGTCTTCTGGATTTGACCGAGACAAAGAAATGAAAAAACAAAGCGTAGCCAACGAACCTTTAAAAATCATTTAACACGAAGAAAATTTTTTGTCTGCATTTTAATCGTCATCTTTAAAAGCTGCTGTTACAAGCATTCTTTCTGATTGTTTATTTTTCTAAAATCTTTAAAACAGAATCCTACATGACGACAAGCGAGATGAAAACTGTCAAGAAAATCACACACCGCATCATTTTTTATACCATCAGCCATTACTCTGCAAAATTCTCAACTACTTCTTAATCTTAGATTCCGTATAGTACACATGCACCAATTTTTACTGTGCTTTTCTGTATTTGTAACAAGAAAGATTTTGTAGTCTTGTTGAATCACTGTTTTCAGTATTGTCCATCAGCCCGTGATTCATCTTACAACTTTTTTAGTCAGATGACAATGATGACTTACTAAAATGTTTGTCAATAAGTCCAAATAATATATCCAATAGATTAAGAATAAACTCAATTCCTAATCAGGTATGTTGCAATTGTGCTAAAAAAATGCGGTCTATTGTTATGAAAATCTGAAAACTGAGGAGCAGCAGTGTCTGTTATAAATCGAGAGGATTCCCTGTTCCTACGAATTGTACGTATACAACATCCACAAAGAGTATCATCGCTGTAGATCGTAAAAAGTGCTAATATCCCCATTAAAATCAGCTAATGAGGATATACATGTACCCAGGTATATGGCAATTGGCAATAAAGAAAGTAAATTGGTAATTAGTGAGTTGAGCAAGCAGTTTTTGTGATAAATTCATCCTATCCAAAATTCAATCTAGCAGTCGTATTCGCCTCTGAGAGAGCAAAAACGGGCTTCTGACTTAACTAGCAGATATTGAGATTCAAAAATTGGCAATAAAAATCTCCGCCTTTTGGCGAATGATCGACACATTCATTACAAATCACTTTAAATTACCTTCTTTTGCCACTATTTTATGTTCCAATTTGTACTACTAACTGACTTACACTACTTTTTGGTAATGTTCAAGATGAGCATTGATTACAGAACAGAAATATCATTAAAAATGTGTACGCTTCTGTATGTCCGTACGCGTACGTGTGTGCGTGCGTATAAAAAGTAAACATGATAAAATCACTTTAAAAACCCATTCATCATCCATCCATCTACTAAAACCACTTTTGCTCGTTCCGTTCCGTCAGAACAGCAGAATGCATGCACGATGGCGAGGAATGGGAGATATGGGGATGATGAGCACTTATTAAATTAAGATGAAACGAATAAAAGATGATATGCGAATGTAAGAATGAAAAGAGGAGATGAGGTGCATATACAAACGAAATCCATCAAAATGGCAAATTTTAAAATTCACTCTTATTTCACTTCCTCCAAAAACCAACTAAATACTTTTTTAAGTTTAAATGAGCGAAAATAAATGCAATTGTGTTCTGTATTTCAGACCAAAATTGCAAATACATCTTCGTGGCTATCATGAATCATGAAACTCAAAAAATTGTAATTAGTTTGAGAATAGGCAACAAATAGCAGAATGTACGAGTACACCGTAATTTCTTTAATCAAATGAGCGGTTGCGTGAAAGCCCATACGTAAAATTTATAGCTTTCTTTCAATAGCAATCCCATCTTTTAAATGAAATACTTACGAAATTTTACATAAGTCAGTCAGTAAGTCAGTATTGTGATGATGGGGTAATAATGTATTATTTTCGAAGATGGAAAAAGGAAACCCTAAAATTATTTAGTTTATCATGCATACTACACATCAAAGACCATTGCTTACTATATGCTGCTTTGCTGAGAAATTGAATCAGGCGGGTGTGGAAATTCTTACGTGTATTCTTTTGAAAATTGTTCCCTAAATAATTATAAAAGTTTTACATGAAACTTTGTATTGTTGTTGTACTCGAAAATATTGCGCTTGATAGATTTGTTCACAAAAACTAAAATCTATGGTTTGCCTTTTTAATTGTAATAATGACATAAATTAAGGAGCACTGGTAAAAACTTACATCTCTGTCTTTTTCTTTTGAAATGAAGTAACAATTGAAATAAACTATACACAAGAAAAAAAAGCAAAAGTGAGCACTTTTTTTCAAAAGACAGTGGTAAAAAGGACGAGAGGAATGAGAAAAGACGAAACATTTTTGTTTTCTTTTTTAATGCAAATTGTATAGCCATACTCAGATGTGCATCTCTTTACTTGATGAATGGCCACTAAATGTATGCGTGCCACAATGAATGAAATGCTGGTAATTTAAAAAGTGAATTTGGTATTTGGTTTATTTTTGGGATTTTATAATGGATGATACTTGAAAGAACCATCATTACTACTGTATTGGCTTCTATTTAAACCTCAAAGACGAATAATAACAGAGTACAGTTGCAGTTGTTAAAGTAAGCTCGTGTTATTTTGTTGTCTGCCTGCATCAACAATTTGCTATTTTTATTATCATCATTACCACATTTAATCTACCACCGCATATGTCTAGTATTAATTCCACAGTTTAACTGGCAATTTGCAAGAACATAAAATTTTCTTACAAAGATCACTTCACAGAGATCTCTACTCGCAGCGAATTTTCCTTTTGTATTTCGCTCAGTTTAAAAAACAAAAGTATAAAAAACTACAAAATACATAATAAATGCATTTAAATCTTGTTTGCTACTTTTTCTCTCAATTTACCTACTCCCCCGCACAAAAAATATGTTAATGCTTTTAACCTAATTAGCCTACTAATCTCTGCTACTAAATTCAAACGTTTATGCATTTTATAGCATGATTTCATATTAAATGCTGTACTGAAGATGAAATCGAAATTATTTCTATTTTTCAAATGTTTTCTTCGCTCTGAGATCTCATCGGCTCTAGAGTGCGTAGCTAATGACGTTATAGCATCATCAGCAGAGTATCAAAATTTAATCAGCGTGCGAGAGAGGAAGAATTTTGTTCTGCTGATAGGTGATAGTACGCTCTAATCCACAAAATACTATCAGAATAGTGCCTATACATAGTATACCCATTAACAGTGCAATCTTGCATCAAGCATGAGCAGAAAATGTTGATGAAGGTCTGCTGCAGAAAATAATACGTCTATTTAAAGTCTGAATTTTTATCACTGACGACGAGACTTGCGAGAGATGAGTGACTGGCTACCAAGTATATAGTTTAGTCGGTTTGTAGTATGGTATCCAAAGGAAAAAGATGAAGAATCTGACGCAACATATAATATTAAGCTTCTTACTGCTTACCACTATGAACATGAGTAAAATCATGAGTCTACCTACTCATCATCAGAAACGCTATGTTTACACCATGCCAGAGTCATAATAAATGATCACGGTTTCAGAAGAGCTGAGAGTTGTTTCAGATCTGTACAGCTTAAAAGAAAGATTACATATTATAGTATTTTCTAAGTGGAAAATGTTCAGTTGCTCTCTGAGAAGTGAGCAGTGGATATATATGGGGTTGTGGTAGTGGTTTGGTGTGTGCCATGAAGTTTTTTTTAGATGATCTTTATTGCCTGCGTTTTAACAAATCACACACACTCAATTTTTCGGGTGATGATGTATTATGAGCAGTAAATGTGGTGATTTTGCTGCGGTTTTTATTGGGAAGGGTGAAAAAAGAGGATGTTGGAGTTGATCTTTTCCTCTGATCTTTAAAGAAATCTGATACTTTGTTCGTCTTGTGTTTCTTATTAAGAGAAACGAGCATCTTTTTGCCGCATGATATTCTGAAGAAGAATCGTTTACTGCAGACGTTTGTCCTTCCGCTGCGGTATCATTGTATGTGTGTGCTGCTAACTGATCATTATCAGTTAACGAGATTGCTTCTATAATTTTGAATGTTGGGTAAAGGTCATTTGCTTCTTCCAAAGCAATACATATAACCTTGTGGAGATTACTTCATAGTTCATACCTATAAAATAAAATAATCATTTCCATCCTGTGTTTTTAAAGTGACAAATCTCTTCTGCAGTTTCAATTGTAAATATTTGGACAATCTTTTTTTAACTTCCAAAAAGTGCCGTGAATTTTTTAGAACTGGATTTTGTATGTTGGAATAATAATATGGAAGTTTACGTTGGTCTCATTTACGAAGTACGTCACATGCATGGCAGAGCCCAAGCAAGAAATGCAACCGTTTTAGTGGACAGGGTCGCTCAGCTCGTAAATTTACATTAAAAAGTGATCCACTGAATTAAGCTAATGATTGTTTAGAAGAGATCAAAAGTTAACTGTATGGTCGCATAAGGACTGTGTAAACAAACTAGATAGAAGCTTCTGACGAAAAGGAGATTGAAGCAGATATTATTTTGGACATTATGACATGCGTCAGCATCATCGTACACTCAGGAGCGTCGGTATTTTTTACGCAAGAATAGCTCTTGCTCTAGACCGATGATTGAAAAGTCACAAATGCTGATGAAGAAATAGAACAACGACCTGAAGGATACCGAGAAGAAGAAAAATATGGAGAGTTTTTTAGTACTCGTTTATAAGATTCGACCTGAAAAAAATCCTTCTCCTTGAATAAACATCCATAATTCATTATTTTAATGAAAGCGAAGAAAGAAAACATGAAGAAAAAATTATGTGGAGCAGTTGAGCAGAAGTGTTTTGAGTTCTCAGTCTTCTCGAATGTATGCAGCCTGCTATTAAGTTTAAGAGAGATGGGGTTGGGAAGATGAAAAAAAGAAACCAGGACCAACTGTAAACATTTTCATCTTGAGAAGTAGTTTCGTCTATGAGTTTGTTGACTGACAGTGTTTTCATGTGAGTAAGAAAAAGGACGCTGCGCTGGTGCTGAGTTTAAAGAAAAAAGGAGAAGAAAAATTCTCCATGAATATTTATTTTTTCACAAGAGTAGGCGAGAAATCAAAGGAGCTATTCTTTGTCAACGGTTGAATATGAGAGGCAGGAAAATAGTAATTAGAATTTTAGAGATGTAATGTGCATTCTATAAGGGATCATCATTGATCCAATGTGTTAGTAGCACCGTAATAACTATACTGTACTGGCAATGGGTATGCAGTAGTTTTCGTGTGGTAATGCATAACTAATATTATTTAATTCATTATCACTTTGATGATGGAATAGTTAAATTAGTACTGTGACATTTGTGAAACATGTGAGAAAATGGGGAAAATTGAATAAAGTTATTGTCATTTGAAAGCATTCAAATGTAAAGTTAGATCACATGAAAGCAATAACAAGTAACAAGATAGTTTTATGGGGAGTACATTCGGCAAAAATGGAATCCGAAAGGGATGGGTAAGTGTATATTCTATTATTATTTAAACTTTACAATCATATATCACCCGAGTTATCAAGTCCTCACGTAAACGATTCCACAACTGGTTGTATAATGTGTCAAAGGTTTCAGTCTAGAAGCTATTTTCTTTAAAACTACATCTCATGTTTGACAATTTTAATTAAAGTTTTCATAAGGTACTGGTTTCTACAACTAGTTGTATTTGCTGTTTTGTTTGAAATTTGATGCATTGATTGGCGTAACGTTTGATTCGAGGCTTCTCCCTCCTCCCACGCCCCAGCTCCCATTTTGAAAAGAAAAAACTTTCACTGGCTTTACAAGCAGAATAAATGAGTGTCAACAGAAAATGAAAAGCATAAAAATTTAGGGCTATTTTGATTTTTCTCAAGGACCCGCTATAAATAATTCGTTTTCATATCAAATCGAAATCTTATGTTTTTTGCAACTACAGAAAAAGAAATGAATGAAAAAACGACTGAAGTTTTTGCAATACAAAAGAAAATCGCAAGCCATTCAATCTTTTCTTTTGCTACCATGTTCTGAATTCATAGCAAAGCAAAAACTGTAATCCTGAGTACATTCACCGTTCCGAAATAGCTGCATAATAGCTTTCTAAAAGTTTTGCGATAGAATAGAAAAGAATCTCTTTTTTTTCTCGGAGATCTGAGCTAAATTGAATAATAATGGATACATACTTATAATCTGTTTAAGATTACTTTGAGTTGCTAATCGCGCTATAATTGGATGAAAAAGCGGATTGCCTGGCCTATCTGCTCTGATGCGAAGAGTGTCGTCGTAAAATGAATTGAAAAGACATGAAGAAAGAAAGCGAGAGAACTTTTTTGGTGAGTTTGATCGAAGAGAATAAAAAAAAGTAGAATACTTTTTCTTATCAACTTTTCCACATCAGTAGCCGAATCTAATATAAGCTACTTCTGGAGTATACAAAGTATATATGCAGATTTTGTGTCTGGAAAAAAACTTTCTTCTGGTTTTTCTTTACTCGAAGGCTTTCATAGCGGCGAACTTGACTTTGTCATTGGGGAAAATTCCTTTGTGAATGGACAGACTTAGTGAAAGGAGGAAGAAAAATGCTGAGCCTGAGCCTAGAAGGAAAATTTATGCAGTAGAGGATAACTTGGGAAGAGGGAGGAAGTAAACTGCCTATCTTTATTGTTGACTAAACAACATTAGAAGGTTTTTTCGACGGCGACGATGAGTGTGAATGTTTAATTTAGTGAAGGAAGAAAGGGAAGGCGAGAAATAAAGCAGGGCAATAAAAAGTGGTGGAAGGAAGAGAAGGAGAAAGAAAAATGAAAGTGTATTGGCTATCTTTCGCTCAGTCGATGAGTCACTTCAATAAGAAGAAAATATTCGGCTTCGTCTGAAACGGTAGTGGGAGTAAAAAGGGTGGCTACAACAATTTTCACAACTCAAATTAAATTTTTTAAAGCTAATTTTGTTAATGACATACTGGATTATTTGATGCGTTGAAAATGCAGCAGTTAACTGCTATAATTATCCTTGATTTTCTTAATTAAAATTTGTTTTTATTATGAAACCAGGATCTACAAGCACATGGCTGCACTTCGTATTCCCAAATCAGAATTGCACATTTTTATAACTTGTGCCTCTGCAGCCGTTGTTGATGTCGTTATCTTGTGACCTTTCATGTTTGTCAGTGACTAGACTACCGAGACATAAACACTTTTGTATACGTTTTTTATCAAACCTCTCTTCCAGGATTTGCCTTCTGCTGCCCAACCTAAAACTGTTATTTTTTCTCTCAAATTCCCAGTATTTCTTTTTAAACACTAGGCATTTTACTGGTATAGAGCATTTTTTGAGCCAGGAGACAAGCAGAGATATCATAATAGTCATAGTTGTTCATTCAAACATCAACAAGAATTTTCTTCCATGTCGCTTTCACACAGAGAGACAGAGCAGAACAATCTATTGTTATAGATTGAATGAGTCAGTGCTGCTGGTAGACAACAGCGCGGACGTGACTAGGATTACCAAACATATCAGTCGCCAATATGTTTGTACATTTAATACCCTCACCAATTCCTACAGATCTATCTGACTACAGGGGAAATACCAGCACGGAAACCTCAACCAGGAAAATATGCCGTCAAAACTGCAATGCTGATTGCCGACTCCCCTATTGTAACTGTACTTTCTCTGTGTTCTATAGTCATATCGCACATGAAATACCAAAAGCCACAGAAAACAACAATAATTTCCTTTCACTCTGGTGAGCAAAATGTCCATAAAAATCTAGTGAAAGTCAGAGACACACAAATGGAATAAATATTATGAAAACTGGCAACAGAGAGGAGGACTTGCAGCAATCTTTTTATTTTACCTCTGTGGTTTAGTTTATAGAAACGTGACCATCGTCATCACATGTCTTTCTCGTAGTAATAGACGCGTGAAAACAGTACTTTGGTTGATAATGATAGCGCAGAGTACATACTTCTGTTTCAAACTTTCCCTTTGTTATCCAACAAAAATAAATACTCCGGAAAGTAAAACATTAATTCCGGTAGGGATACAGTAAGCAGAGAGGAAAATACTTAAATACTTAACGTTTGCATAAACGTAGAGTTTATGTAACGACTTAAAAGACTACTCCATCCATTTCATTTCACTTCATCGAATCACTTCCAAACACAATTGTCATTTGTTTAGTTTTCCCATCCCAACCATTGGCTTAAAACGACGGGGCATTGTGATTCACAATATTTGAAGCATTTTAAAAATTTCTAACAAAACAGCTATATGTAAGCGGTATACCCTCTTGTCATTATCTATCCAGCAATTTTCTCTGTAAATGATTATATGCATGAATTTATGGAAGCGAGCTAAGTAAAGCATGCATAATAGATAGACTATGGCTATACTATAATCGCGATGATGAATCCTCCTCCTCCCCGTCTCCTTCTTCCGTACTTTCTCCCTCGTTATTTCACTTCACTCAGTTTTTCCCCGATTCCCCGAAAACATAAAGTGGAAAATAATAGCTCAGCATGCAGGCAAAACGCAGAGGGCTGTAAGCTCTATAAGCACTAATAACGATACTCTTTTATTACTGGTGGAGTGTATGGCCACTTTCTCGTCATGTGAACATTACTGTAAGTTTTGGTTAACTTGAGCATAAAGTACTTAAGTTATTTTGCATTGCATATTATATAGCTTTACCCAGTTCTTTTGACGAGTAATACTGGAATGTATAGCCTCATGCTACACATAACAAAAGCCGGCTTTTTTCCTTCACAGAAGACCACGGCCAGGGTCTTTTCTTTCGTAGTGTTTACCGTTGATCAATAAAAAAAACTGGTGAGCTGTCGTTGGAACGTGGGTTTGGTTTGCTGGTACTTGTATTGATCATCATCGTCGTCAACAAACAGCTCGGCATGCATATTTTTACTGGAAGAACGAGACGGACAACGGCAAACAGTTACAATAACCATTTGTGCTGTAGTAGCTGTAGTACGATAACGCAGTAGCACAGGTATACTTAAAAAACAGTTCGAAAAACTAGTGAGCCAGCGAGAATGTAAAAATGAAATGAAAATGAAAGCTATACTCATGCTCATAGCTTTAATGTATTTTCCTATTGAATGGAAGGAAAGAAGAAAATTACATGTTATCTTGGTCAGCCTTTAAGCGCAAACGGGAAAATGAATTTTCAGGTCAGAGCGCTGAGAGCGCTTCCGGCTAAAATTATGTGTCATTATAATGGAGTTGTTCACAAAGTTGCATTTTCTCACGGCAGCCATTCAAGAAAAACTTTTGTTCGTCCCGTTTCACCCTAATCTACATATTAGTGGATGAGTTCAAAGTTCATCGAGAGAGGTCGAACTTTTGAGTTAAAGCATTAAAAATTACTAAATTGTAATCCAATAAGCTCACTAGCATGTATTTGCATCTAGAAACTCGAGCATACAAAAACTTTTGTATTCGAATCGAAATCAAATGAATTTGAATTTCGCAAGCTTTCGCGATTTTCTGCGTTCACAGTCGCACTTTGTTCATACTTCGTTTTCTCCTTTTTACATTCCTGTCCATGTTGCTTTCTCCGAGTGTCGTGACTCCTTTAACATAAAGCCAGATATTCCTCTCCATGCTATTTCGTCCATTTGCTGCACTTTCTCCAGCTTTCTCATATTCTCTATTTCTTCACTGCCACAAGACGTGTTGTGGTACGAGTTTTCCAGCAAACAGAACATAAGTGCTTCTCCACTCTCCTAACCTTCCTTTCTATTCCCCACAACCAAACATTTTTTTTCTCGCACAGTTCACTCCACTCCATTCCCCAGAATCCTCTTCTCCTTCACGTACTCCATGCACACAAGCTTCTAAGCTCCTCGTATCTCGCTATAAGCTTGTGTGGAGAAAAGACCTTGAAAACCAAGTGAAATGAAAATGAACGGGCGACTTGCTCTTCTGCTGCTGTTTGTGTGGAGGAACAACGGAGAAAAGAACGCGGCGACTGAGAGAAGCTGATAGAAAGGAAAAGAAAGAGAAGGGAAAAGTTGACTGCATTACCCTATCCACCTTCAGTTTTGCAGTTCACTCTTCTCCAGAGAGACGAGAGCATCATGTGAGCTCCAAAGTCTCTGGTTGTGTGGAAACAGAGGAATTTCTGTCTCCGTGTTCCAGCGACTTCCTCCAAGTTCATATCCTCCCACATGGGTTATTACAATGTGCTTTGGTGCTGCAATTTGACTATTTCGTTTATTCAAAGCTAAAACATTACTTCAGGGGTTTTAAATGTGCTGTTATTTCCGTTGGAAGGAAGTTGTGTATTCTGTTCCGAATCGGCAGAGAAATCGAAGACAGCAATAACGTGAGTTTTTTGACAGTTTTCCAGGAAAAATGTTGAATCATTTGGGGTTTTATAGTTTTAGACAGACTGTCATTCGGAAGATGTAAGCTTTACGAAAGCCAAATCAGATTAGTAGCTGGGTTTTCTTGCCGCGGGTGACTAACCCGATTCTGAATTTTTGTATTATTTCCTTTTAAAGGCTTAAGATGAGTAAAGGCTTGGAAAGAAGAAGATAAATATTTAGATTAAAAGGAAAGGGAACAAGGAAATGTTTTTTCTATTCGATTAAAAAATATCACTGGTTTGTTGGCTATGATCATTGTTGTTTAAACAAGAGATAAGATCGTTTTGAATTTGTAGACAGAGAAATGGAATGTTCGGGCAATATACGCTGACTCATCATCATAAATATGTGTGTATAGAGTAGAATCAACATTTGTATTGCTCTTGTAAAGAAGGAATGTAATTTTAGACAAGCGAAGAAGCAGTAAAAACACAACCTAAATCATGGGCTTGATGTTGAGATGCGCATCATGATTATAATATTTTATGGTTTAAAGCTGCATGTGTGTGGATGTGCTTTAACTTGAAAGGGAAATAGTTTCAAAGGAGCTCATAATTTTTCTTTTAAGGAAAAAAAACATGTAATTTTTGTTAAAGGAGTGCTTATAAGCGGACTCGCATCGCTAAAAAAGAAAGGGTAAATTGCATGCAAAGTTATTTTTATCTGTATACAAAATCTACAACAATAGGTATAATATTCCTATTTTAAAATGAAAGGGGTACATTATGGGCTTTTTGTTTAGAGAGGAAAAGTGGAAGTATTAAAAAGCATTCCTCCAGAGGAATAGGTTTGTTGGCTTTGACTGTGTGGGTTTTTATTTAGACGGATCCGTTGCATGTTTCTGGACACGAGTGAATTGACGTAATGGTAAAATTTGGAGATAAAAAGTACCTAATTATGCCAATATTTTGGCTTGTAATTTTAGCTTTGTAGGGAAAATTTCTAGAAGAGTGACGACATGTCATGCATAAAGCTTCGTAGTCCCTAGTCTCTTTTGTGATTTCATGCAGTAAAAAGTTTGTTTGATGATAGTTAATACTCACAACATTTTGTTAAGTTGTAACTGTAAGCCTCTTGTGGAGAAGCGCAGAGCTTATAGGATAAGGGAATAATGATGTAACGCAAAACTGAGATGGTAGCATTGGGACTTCCTGGTTTTTATGGTTCGAAAGTAATAGGCCTATTAATTAATTATATTATGATGGACTGGGACTGGGCTGTGTAGATTGAAGTAAATTTTGTTATGACTGCTGACTGCTGGCTGACACCAAAACATTTGCAGTGTTTCTTTTAATGTGGATTTATGCCACTGAACTCTCTGGACTGAGGTCCTTGACAGCTAGCTAACACTTTTACTGATGTAATCATAAAACTGTCAAAATTATATTAAAAATATGTGAATATTGGATACATTAATGGGTATCTAATTAATCTTAACTAGAACATAATATTGGTTTACAATGTTAATTAAAATCTTAACTGCTGACACATAAATTTTAACGTTAATGACTATTTGTATTTGCCACCTGTCTTTAAATGATTGATAGAGGTTTGTAGAAAATGACGTTGATAGTGGAGAAATGAAGTTTACTTGGCATATGGCATCCCATGGTATTTTATTAAGCCTGTAATATAATATGAGCTAGGTTAATTGGGAAATTAGATACATTGTAATATCTTCGTTAAATGGACTATTGTTCTAAAGGAGCTAATTAAAATAGCCATTTATTCTACTTAGAACTACGAAAAATATATGGCATAGCTTGCCAATACATACTGCTCAGTACCTTTTATTCAATATTTACACTAATTTTGCATAAAACTTCATGCATGCAGTGTGAACGTGAAAAGATAAATATTCCATTGAATTTTACTTGAGTTTCCAATTCCATAATAGTACATTATGTTCCTCTCCAATTCAATTAATATAATGAAAATAGAAAATGTGGAACTGGAACGTGGCTCAAAACCTGATTTCCATTAGGCACCTTCTCACTCTTTTCATTGCATTATTCTCAGTAAGGAGCTTCCAGACTTTTTAAGTTGGTGTTCCCAGTTATTTCAGAGAGTGCTCTGTTCTGTATCGCATTTACCGCATACATAATTTGATCAAGCTCTGATTATATATTCCTCGAGAGAAAACGTCAGCTTTTCAAGGTAAAACTCTTTTACAAGTAGCTAGTTGATTGAATGAATACTTGGAATGGCACAAAGGATATTTCAGATTGATCTCTGTGTTTTCCAAGTGGAAGATTTGTATGTGTAGAGCTTTGCATTTTCCGGAATTTGCTGTCTATCTCAAAGTTAATGAATCCTTAGTGGAAGTGGGGTGTTTCGAGTTTTTGGAGGAAAGTCACTTCAGGGTTTCTTCCATTCTCAAGCTAATGTACAGAAGTCTAATCCTTTCCCGTAATCATCATGATCCTCCACAGGGCTGGGAGCTTCTTCCAGTTTTAAATTAAAACTGTCACTTTTCATTTTCATCTATACAATAGACATCACTTTGAGATCTACTCTTACGTCAAGTGTAATTACGGAAGTTTTGGGGGAATCTTGGGCTCAACTTTCCATTTTGTTATGTGTTGTGCTCCGTGCATATACTTTGAATTGCAGTCAGAGCTTTTATGGTTTGTCTTGTAATGTGAATGCGTTTTCTTGTCTATTTTCAGATGATGATTACAACAGACTTCTCCTTTGATAGCCTACCATAATACAACCCAAGTTCAGGAGCAACATTTTCAAGGGCAAAACCGAAAAAGGATATTGCAAAAGGGAAACTCTAGTTATTGGAGTGCAGACTGCAGACGTAAAAATGGATACAGGGAGTGTGAGCAGAAGTCGGAGTTTCAATACAATTCTGTTCAATCGCAAGTATGGCAGTCACAGCAGGAGCTTCTCCAGGTAAGCATTAGCATTCTTTCCTAATTCCTAGTTCATTATGAAAAATGCTTTGAGAAATCAGCATCAATATATTTCAAGATTATAAGGTCACTGTGGAGAAACATTTCTTAACCATCAACCATAATCTACAGTTACACTTTGATGTGTGAAATGTAGGCGGTTGGCATAGGCTTTACACAAATATATTCGATGTAATGAATTAAGTGACATTTTATTTTTAGAAGATTAATCTTGTTTCTTTGCGCATGTTATGTGATCACAACGAACGGACTTAATTTGTTAGTCTTAGAAACTTCCACCTACTCTGTTATATTACGCAATAAAACAATTACGCATTTACCAGATATAATGACTGGTGAAATTAAGTTAATTGAGGTAATGGAATTTTATGTAATTTACTACTCTCGCCATCCCACATTGTAACCGCGACACCATCACTCAATTAATTAAGTTAAATTTCCACTCAATTAGACTAAGGACAAACGTCATAGTATACAAGTTGGTCTAGACTTTTGTAAATGGATGTCTTAATGAGATTTCCGGTGGTATGTCAGCCAGCATATTAAAAGCTTCCAATCATGTCGAACATTTGAAGGAAATTATTTCTCCCTCTCTCTAACATTACCATTTTTGCGTAGAAATGTATAAATGCTAATCTAAACATTGGCTTTTTTAAGTCAAGGAAACGTTACTTTAAGTCAGAAAAATATGACAGAAATGCTATACTTCAAATATTCTGGATCTCCAGAGAGATCGAGATATGGTTTCACAAAAATGGCTTGTTTTCTCGTGTTGAAACAAATGCGACCGAATGTCCAGTCTTCATGTACCTTCCATACAAAAGTTGTTTATTCCATGAAATTGCAAATTCGTTAAGTCAAAATTGGACATGTGAAACATCTTTTCTCTTTCTCGCTGTCGACAAAATCAAAGGTTTTCTGTCCAACAAGGATTTAGGCTTAGGTACAAATTACTTTGCATTCAGCATGTCATCGCTTCAACCCCTCACTACTACACATCACAGGGAAAACTGATGACAGTCTCATAAAAAAGTTATAAAGTCATCACGTTTCACATTATCACACAATTCACGCCTGTTTTCATCTGACATTGATGATAACCCAGAGCGTACATAAATGAAAACAAGACAGAAGACAACCAGTTAGTCAAAGATTTTTTCATTGCTATCTCATTTTTTATTTCATCTCCTTTTACATTTTATAGCTTTTTTCTCCGCGATCTCTCCCCCATGACATAATATATTCCAGAGGAAATATCATAAAAATTACAAAGCTATAACAAGCCACACAGAGCAAAACCTATAGCAACACCTGGCACACCAATCCTCTAGTTTAATAGTCTTTCAGTCTTCCTTTAAACTTGGCCATGAAAACTGCACTTTCTAATATTTTCGCACGTGGTAGACCCATTCCTTGAAAGTTATGTAGTTTTCAACATCTGCGTCATACCTTAATTTTAACCTCTTTATATATAACATCTCTTAAGTAACATCGTATATTTTGATATCACCATTAAAATTACTATCATTTCTGTCTTTGCTTTTACTAGGCTCTCTCCCTCCCTTCCACTAAATTTCACGAGAAAAGTAGATATCAACTTTTATGATATGCTTGGTTTCCCTTGGAAAGATAGCTTGTGATTTTCAAGTTGACTTCATAAATTATACCTTCTCCAGCACTAGTCCAGCCAGAACATGCAGAAGGGTCCACCCCACCTCTGCCATTAAATATGAATTATTAAATTTAATCGACATTTGACATTGGACATGCCTCCCTCTTCTTTTGCCTTGCCTCTAGAATTTCTACCCACTTTGTCTGCTTTCATCATAGATCGTGTATGATGAAATGCAATAAAAAAAATTTGCTTTATGATTTAACTGAATTTTACTGTTTTTTGCGGAAAAATACGACGTCATGGGAGTAGTCGAGTCATGACATTGACATTGAGCTTGGAGCTCTGCTTTGTGACTTGACTAGACTACAAAGCTATCATCATTATAGAAAGAGAGGCTTTCAAAGTTATGACAGCATTTTGCCAAAAGAAATTCGCCAGAGAGTGAAATATAGATACACTTCAAAAGGCAGAGATATGTATCTATATATTATACTCAAAAGACTGTATAGTAACATTTTATGCGTTTGATGGAATGGGTGTATTGGTATATATAGTTTTAGTAAAGCGTGGTAATTACATCAAGGTCAAACAATAAAACTCAAACCGTTCACAGCCATGTAGAGTATCATCGTTTAAACGCATATGCCGAAAAATTTGTTGTCGAAACAGAGCGGAACGTTATGATATGATTTTAGTGAGAAAACTTAATATTAAAACTATTTTACTAGCTTCTTCACTCCACTCTCTCGCATACATCGCATAAATTCAGAGCTGCGATATTCCTGTTATCATTTGGTGCACTCAACCAACTTAACAATATTTCGCTAAAGAAATTACCTGTGTTTATATAGCATCATATAATGGCTGCATATACTGTAATTTCATTTTGGGTAGAGTAGAGAGATTCGCTGCTGTGTAGGTAGAAGAAGATGAATCAAAGCTCATCCTCAGAGAATACAAGAGTTTTGTGCAAAACATGTTAGTTTTCTGTTTTGTTACCATGGACGCGTTAAAAACGATCCTAAAGTTATGTCACTTTTTTATACAGTGACAGACAAAAGACACGGCAGCAGACAAGAAATTTATTGCTTTTTGGTATTCACGGCAAAATGACGATGTGCAAAACAAATGTATTTGGAGTGGCGTAATCGTATATTCTTCTTTTTCAAATATTTAGTTTTATGGTTGATTGTTGGAGAGCACCTGTGTGACAATAAAATTGGTGTTTTGATATCAAGCGCATCTTTTATGATTCATGCTTATTTGTTATTGTTATGGTGTAATCCTAAATAAATAAGTAGGCATATCTTAATATTTTATTTTTATTCCTTTCTGGTTCAGTGACAAATAAATGATACTTTTAAATGCAAGGCAAGATGATAACAAAAGGGGCTAAACAATGAATGAGATTTTGTCGGTGTGTGCTTCTTTCTCTGTGTAAAACGAATCCAATGTTGTTTGTATCTTTTTTAAGTGTGGCATTTATGATATCATCAATTTCTTTTTGTCGCCGCCGTGTCAGGTGTCATTATTGTCACCATTCTTCTTCTTCTTTCATGAAACCTTAGAGACAGTAGCATCGTATCTTTTGCAGCTGCTCTGTTTTCTTTGTTGTGACTAACTTTTGAATGAGTTTTCATGAGAGTGACATCACATGCATCATCACGAATTTGAAGAGTTTTATGACTGATTATGATGAAGATCGCGTTATTATCGTATTAGGCACGTAGCAAAGTGTTAACCATGTTTTTCCATGAGATGAAATGTAACCATTTTCGCAAAAATATTTTGGTGTCTGTATATGTTTATACACTTGCACAACTTTTGTTGATGATCAGCAACTATCTCATGACTACACAAGTGTGGAATTTTTATATCAACTTTTGTCCTCATCATCTCTTTTGTGCGAAAATCTGTCGTTTACTCCATAATGTTTTGAAAAGAGGAATTTGGCGTCTTTGGCTATGTAGGTATACGTATGAGTACTATAAGTGGTTACATTGTTTGCTGGGAGATGTGATGAATAGTAATTAGCCCCTCACCAGAAAATTACCTTTTTCCTCATTAGCATTATACTTACAAACACGACATGGTTGTGTTCACGCTTTTGTTGTTATTATTTTTTCATAGGCTCACTTCACTATACACTCATGAAAAATAAAGTTGCTATAATATATTTCCTCTCTTTGTGTGTACAGTGGGGAGGACTGTGTATTCGAGCCAGACTGTTGACTAGCT
>JAQIXX010002593.1:0-23673 GCA_034700605.1 Willowsia nigromaculata | reverse complement strand
GTTGTCTGTGGATGGGCATTATTGGGTCTACAAAAATGCCTTTGGACTTAAATTTTTAATCCTAAACTTTCTTTTGTATTTTTAAATCTTTTGAGAAAACAATAGCGACCTTAGACTTTGTCTAAGTTCGGGCAAACGGTGGCTGAGACACAATCACGAGAAATATTTGAGCCAACGTCCAAAAAAAAAATTTCCACATTAATTGCCATTTTGCTTTACAATAAATACTTGGATGTCTGAATGGCTTCTTGCCACGAACAATTTAAAATGGAGAAAACATGGTACCGATAAGCTACTGGAAACTGATACCTTTAAAAAAAACTACATGTGTCGGAAGTATCGAAATAATCAAAGAGACCCATTTTATCGAATAAATTGTGATAAAGATAGGAAGGACGAGACTCTCGCTTGTCAAGAAAAATCAGGATGATTCCCTCAGTCACAATGAATCTTCATCTTGAAGATTCCACGCTTCTTCTTCAGTCTAAAAATGTATGCTTTCATATAATCATCCCACTCTACTGTCTCTTTTCCCTTTTTTTAATCTCTCTGAGGGCAAGTAAAATGTGAAAAAGTGTCAAAAGAGGTTAATTTATATCCAATGTAAAACCAATGTCTTTTCCATGTCCTCTGTCTTTTTCTCCTTCTTCACCAAAGACCCATTCCGATATCAGCAGCCCATCCAAGCCAGTAGACCGACGAAAGGTTGATCTTTAATTGTATTCACAACAAAAGGAAAAACAAAGAGCTGAAGAAAACGCTGAGGGAGAAGGAAAAAAAAAGATTCATCTTTTTTAACGAATCTTCTTCGGCTACTCTTGTGTTTTAAAAAAGCCAAGATTCAAATCTCTCCTTTTTTCTGGCAAAATCATGTACTTAAAAAGCACTCCTCATCATCACCACCTTGCTTGCAGGCAGCGATCCCGAAAATCTAAGAGAAAAAAAGGGCTTGAACATTTATTCCCTATGTCTGATGATTATTACAAAAAATCGTAGTTTTCAACAAGCTAATAGAGCCGTCATCACTGTCCTCACAAGACATACTGTAAAACAGCAGCAAAAAAACATTTTCGACAAAGGGGGAAAAACAGTACAAAACCAATATCATTGTTATAAATTTCCACTTAACATTTCACAGCAAGTAGCAGGAAAAAAATAATGTAAGAGGAATTCAGAGAGAGTTGGTTACACCTCAGCAAAACAAGGATGAATACTTGTCTTCCTTACAATTTTAAAAAAAGTAAAAAGATCTACCTGGTTATAAGAGGATTCATTCTTGACAGATAGTGTCTTCATCATAATCATTGCCATGGAGCACACACAGCCACAGACACACAACGAAAAAGACCGTTTGTTAAGTAAAAGGACAACCTGAGAGAAATGAGAGGAACACCACCCTGAATCAGAAAAGAAAATCTCGTCTTAACAAGATAATATTATTATTATTATAAAATGCGCCAACACTTTTTTTCCTTGGGTTCCCATTTGAAAACGACGGGAGGAACCTTCTAACCATTTATATCTGTACATACTTTTTACTTGCAGAAGATGAAGAGAAAAGAATATTGAAAAAAATCTTTGTCCAAGAAGATTTTTTTTTCATCTTTGTACGATTATATAAGCCTTACGGCTTTACTGCCACTACTCATATCATCATCGTCGTCATCATAATAATATTCTTATTATGACTTTTTTTTTACTACCTACACCAAGCTCGCTATAATTTCATTGCTGATGACGGTTCTTACTACTTGCTGCGCCCTTCCCAAAGCGCCCAGTTTATTATTGCGTGTTTTTCATCACCATTTCATTTTCTTCTGGGAGGCTTCCTTTTTATAATCCTTTTCATCTTCATCAACTGCAGAAAGAAGAAAAGAGTGGAGCGAGGTAACAGGGACTACTCTCTGGTGAGCCTAGCTCATGAATAATTAATAATCTGTTTGTTTCCCTGTTACCTCAGAAATAATTGTCAAATCCTCGTTGTAGGTTTTCAAGTCATTTATTCAAATAAGGTTGGGCACTCTTTCTCTCTCACTCAGGCAGGAGGAGAAGATGAGAAAAAAATGAGAAGAAGATGAGCATGTTTTTTACACTCATTTGTGGTAATTGTAACCAACAAGTTGGCCCGATTATATAACAATGATGTGTGGGTATATAGTCTTCTCTGGAGTTTTTGTAGTGGTGGGAACATGCTCGTTTTGGCAGTTCTGTTTGTGTGAGTAGCTTTCAATTTATTTTATGTGATTGAGTCAAAATGTTGAGCATGATTATAAATTCAGATTGGAAATCGATAGGTGATCGTAAAAAAAGAGGTTTTTTGTTTGAATATGTACTTGTCATGATTTATAAATGCTTGCGTTTTAAAACGATTGGTGGGAGACTGGCTTGGCTTATCCCTCTCGGGGATGGGATGTCTTTCATTCATTCAGATTTTCATTTCAGTTATATTTTGCCATGTGTCTTGTCTTTCTTTACATGAGAGGATGCCGATTGCTCGCCAAGACGACAAGTGGATTGTCAAATGGAGTCATGATCAAAATATTTTACACAGAAAATAATGAGCTTAAAAACCACATAAAGTTAAATTCAGTCCTATCAACAGATTCCGCATCGTGGGATTATGCAAAAATAATTTATTATCAGCAATTTTACCAGATTTCCCGAATTTACCCGGAGAAAATGAAAAAGGTACATTTGTGAACGGTGGCTGGTGGCTGTCGTTGTTGATGAGGATAATGGGCCAGCCACTCTTTGTGTCTGTTTCAATTCATCTTATGGAGGATCAGTGAAAGAGCTTTATTATTACAACATACTTTGATGATGAAATGATGTGAGGAGAGGGTACTAAGTTATCATATCCATATTGCAAGAATTAAGTTGACGTATTGCATCTGTCATGAAAACCATGAAGCGAATATTATGACCGTTTTATTTCCTCCCTTACTTTATTTACATGATCCCTTTCACCGAACCTAAATATTACAATATAAATACTTTTCATATTATGACTTTTAAGAGAATACACGAAATTTATGGGAAGAGATGAATTCGTTGTCTGTCTTTCTTGTATTTTTGGAACATTTGGTTTTTCAAGTGGTTTTTTTGGTTCCAAATCTCGCTACTTTGATACACACGAATAATTTTTGTTTTTATTTCTATTCGCTACAATTCATCTCACTCATATGTGTATTTTTATGACTAGGATAAAATAAATGATAAGCTTGTTTACATTGTGGGTTGACGATGGTGGTTTACACGGAATAAATTTTGAAATTTAATCATCACTGTATGGCTCCCCATTTTTATTTCTCTCCTTTGCAAAAAGAAAATCCCTTTTCTATTGAGAAATAAAATTAATGCAAAACCTGAAATAAAGTGAAACTCAAATGGTTTTTATATTGCACACATTTGACATTTATTTGAGGTCCTAGATTTATTTGCAGATTCGAGGAGTAGTGAAATCTCGTTAAGAAATAGCATAAATTATAAACGTCTTCCTAATTTAAGCTTTAATGTTCGAATTATAATGCAAAAACAATAACGTTTTCATGAGACAATTTTTTATAATTATTTTTCCGACGCGTTCCAACATCTAATTAAATTCTCAAGTACACCTTACAATTTTCACTCAAGTCTCATCTCAAACAATATTTTATCCTTAAAAAACTCAAGGCTTTTATTGTAGGCATTCATTCCACAATTTTTTAACAATCTGGAAGTGAAGTCCAATGAAAAAAAATCTCATCCCTCTCCTCCCACCACCTCCATTTTTATTATTACAGTTTCAATGATTTTTGGGGAAACGACAGTGAAATTTGAATATAAAGTGGTACGAGGAAATCACACAAGCCAAAACATTATGAGACATTTAAAAATGAATTCAATTCAATTTGGAATGAACTTTTTTTTTTTACTTCTCTGCTTATTTCCCATTCTCTCCATCCATTTCACAAATCCAGCTCTCTCTCCATTTTTTATTTTCTCTCAACTCAACTCTTACAACTCCTTATCCAATTTTCCACCATCACGGTAAGAAATCAGCCACTTACTTTCACTCTTGCTTTCACACGACGACTTTTTTATCAGGTAGTAAATATAATATGCTTAACATTCTGCATTACATTGTCTGGGCGAAAGTTTAACAAACAAAATGTTTGAAATGTATATTACCCCATATTACATTTTTTACTGATCCATTCCCTCCCGGCATTAAGGAAGAGGCATGCAAACGAAAAAAAAATCTAACAGTGTGCAATCACACCTCTCACATTATAATATAATAGAGTCACTCTCGTACTAATGCAAATCCTATAAAAATTTTGAATGAGAAAAAAAGATGGGGAGTGAAAGAGAGAAAGTCTTGAGAATAAAAAAAATGTTTTTTTCTTCAAGTGGCGACATTTTTAAATTGAAGTCGTTTTTCTGCAATTCAATTTACTCAAAGGATTTAGTCTCCCTTCATTTTATTACCATTTTTACCTTTGAGACACCATAAATTTTATGCAGATTTCAATTTCTTTCTCGTTCTCTTTTTTTCTCACTTTCTCTCTCCACTTTTTTGTGTACAAATGCAAGTTAGTAAGCAGGAGCAATTTCAAGAGAGAGAGAAAGAGTGAGTCCTATTGTCTGTGAAAGTCACAAAAAGTATACATATGAATGGGAAAGAAAGTTTTACTTCTGTGTACACTATTTTTTTCCTCTATTTTTTTTCTCTAATAATAATATCATCTGGCCGCGTTTCTCCCTCTCGTCATGTAAATTGTTTGAGTAAACTTTCTCCAATTCTTTCTTCAAACTGCAATAAAACAAGTTCAATATTATCAGTGATATGAATGTCACTTCCTCTACTGACTTTTTTTTCTGGTGACAAAGCCATTCGCCACCTTTATTCATTCATTTTCTCCCTTCTCTCTGGATAATAAATGTAATCTTCCTACTTAAATATATTACACTCACTTACCAAATATCAAATATTGTAAAGTAATAGTCCTCTCTGCAATATTCTCTGAAAAAAAAAAGTTCTCCAGTATGATGATCAGCAAGAGGTCTCTTGGTCTCCAAATATTATTCCAAATTCTCTTGCATTAGCTTCCACACATATTATTTCCATTATAGATATACTTTCCACTAATATAAGAAATGAATAGGCAATGATGTAATTGTAACTATCTCAAATTCCCTTTTTCACTTTTTTTTCTCTCTCTTCTGCGAAAGAAATAGATTCTGCATTTCTCGCCCCATTTGAATCTCATCAGGACATTGTAAATGATTGTGAAATGGAGAAAGAGAGAGAAAAAAGTTTATTTTTTTTTCTCTCAGCAATTTCATTAGACTACTTAAAATATTCAATTGTCGAAGAATCACAGGGGACGCATGCACACTATGATTCTCTCAACCAGAAAGACTAGCAGAAAGTGGTTTTCTTTTCATCCTTCTCTTTCCTCTTCCCTCTCGTTTTCCTAAATCAATTCTTTTGTATCCTTTTGACTGCGAGAATATTGGAGTGACTGCAATAAAATGAATTCATTTGAATACGTAAGTTTTTTCCTCTCTCTCTTCTTTCCCCACTGATCCAACACCTTGAAGATATTTCTCTTCTTCTTAACTAGAGAACAGAATGGATTGCTCCTGTCATGAATAGGCAAACATGCTCCTATAATATTGAACCGTAAAAAAAAAGAATCATGTTTCCATGGTGAAATGCTGTGTAATGAGCTCATTCGTATTCCTTCCCGTAATTGAAATCAAAGCGTCACATTTTAATCGAAATCCAACTGTAGTCACTCTATAGACGCGTACGTAATTACCTTGAATTTCACAAAGAATGGAAATCATTGGAAGGAATTTTATCTGAAAAGAGAAAAAATAACACCTTCGGGAAATACTTTATCAGTTTTAATGCATTTTTTTTTCTACAAAAATGTGTGCACCATCAACTATACGTAAAACTCTGAATTGATTGTAGAACGGGAGCACATGGATAAAGTTGGTTTTCACCATTGCATTTTTTACGTGAGATAATGATGAATTGATGATGGCAGCAATAATAATAGTAATAATAACATGAAAGAGAGAGAGAGAGAAAGCCATTAGGGGAGACAAACAGAATGTAATGGTGCCCTTCGCGTGAACATCAACAAAAGTAGTAATCCAATGTGGAAAAAGTTGGGCATTAATGGAGCGATGATTATTTAATCTCTCCTTCCCGGTCAATTAAGCACAGAAAAATGCACAGGAGTGCGACACAAATCCTTCCTTCCTCTTCCTCCTCATCTCATCCATATTCCTCCACTAGCTTGGCTTTTGCTCTGTGAGTCGTGTCGTCTCCTGTTGTTCCTCTTGTTATTCTAGAAAGGATAATAATATGAGTAAATGACATGTAGTAGGTCGGCCATACATTAGAAAAAAAGGATGTCATTACTGCTATTACGGAAAAAAAGAGAAAACAAAGTTGCCATAATGCAGTGCACACTTTTCCTGGTAGAAAATAAGATATATAAATTCTCTAATGGTACGTAATGCGCTTTTATGGCATAATAACTGATAAGAATGGATGATGTAACTTTTACGGGGCTAAAGTGAAAAAAAAATGAGGAGAAACAGAAGAGCTGTGAAAAAAGGATACGATATATTTTATTTCGTGCTTGTTTTTCTCCAAACTATGTTTTTTTCCTCTTTGTTATCGAGGCAGTTGAGTAAATAGTTTGACTTTGAATAGTAAAAGCTTCAGCGAGAGATGGAGATATTAAGGGATGCAAATCCAACGAGGAATAGAGAAATCGACGGGACGCGTGCAAAGCTCCCTGATCAATTCAATCTCTCGCTAAAATCTGATTGAGGATGATGATGATGCTGATGATGAGATTAGCTCGTGTTATTTATCAAACATTATTAGCAATTGGGATTAAAGAACATATTTGACTTGCTTAATTGATTGAGACAGTGTTGCACTCGTTTGGAATTATGAGGAGTCGAAAAACGCGTCTAAAACTAACTTTTATTCTTGCATCGTCACCAATTCAGCTATGTATCATACTGATTGAAAAGTAAGAAACTGAATGCTTCAAATTAATCGAACAATACAATCAATACCACAATAAATTTGAAATCCACAGACCAAATGCTTTCGATTTTCCTCCAGTAAAAAAAAATTATGCAGGAGGTACAATACCGGTTGATTAGGTGATGTGTGGAGTATCATGGATAGGAAGCAAGATAAGTATCAACACCTCTCTTCTATTCAATTAATTATCTTGTTTGAGTTTGTCGAATGGTTGTCGCACTTGCATTATTCTATCATGATAATGAATACTCAGCTTTTATGCACGACATACATGATAATCTCTCGTTGATGCTGTTGCTAAACTCTGAGAGGGAGAAAGAATGAAGACTGGGAGGACTATTTTTACCTATTTTCATTGTGCATCATTAAACGCTCTGCTAACAAAGTGATGTGTGTGTACCTGTTAAATGGCTTCATTGTGGACATGATACACGAATGGTTATAAAAATTACACATGGATTTATTTTGTTGAGTCATACCCAACGGATATTCGTTTTGTGTGAAAAGCGTAATCAAGATGGGTAGATGCATCTTGTTCTCGCGTTATTATAGCTGTCCAAATTGTTGGCTCTGTGATTCCTGAATGGAACGTGGTTAGCCAAGCCGCTGGATAAAATTTAAAGTCGAGAATAATGATGATATGATGATGGTCTTGTATTTCAAGAGGAAATTTTAGACCATGTCAAAATGAACATTTAATAGTATTGTTGTACAATAAAGAATTCCTCTTTTCTCTCGTCATCCTAATCAACTTAAGTAAGACATCAGAGAGTAGAGGCATCCATAAAAAATGTACAGAAATGAGATTCTACAGTGTTGCTCTTGCCTTCATCTTCTTTTTTTTTCTTTCTTCCTCCACGCTTGCTCTCGGCTTCAGGGCAATCGGAATGTTAAAAAGATGGTTTATCTTAATTACAAGTTTCTGTTTCATCTCAAACGCAGAACGCTCATTTATGGCGTGCTTCTAATCACAGCTAAATTCTGAGTAAATCCCTGCTTCCTTGCTGAGCCAAGAACTTTGTGTGTCCATTTTTCTCGCTCCACTCGCTCCCAAAAATGATCGAGTTTCAAATGAATCGAAACAGGTGCATTCCTGAGAACATTACAAGCAATAATATGTCTGCAGTGACAGAATATTTCTGCGAGGGATAAATGCAATAATGAATATGGAGAGTGATTGGGTCTAAATTAGATTCGCGTCTTTTTATTCATAAAATTAACCCTTTCAATATTTAAAAATTTGCTTAATATTTACGTAATGTTTCCGTAGTCCCATTCCTCACAATGAAAAACAAACAGTTATTAATGAATGATTCGAACCATATTTGCAGGATTCAGCATTTTCATTGCTAAATATTTTTGCTTACTTTGGAATGAACCAGATGCTCAAAAAAATTTTTTTTATTAGTTAAAAGTCCAGATAATTAGCATCATTTGCTGTTGCATTTTCCAAGATAGTATTGTCAAAACTAATCTTTTGTGCTGTTTCTGGTTGGCATCACTGTCTTTCCTCTGGCACGCCAAAAAAAAAAAAATTATTTAATCATATGAATATTGATATGATAATAAACAAATCTCCCAAGTTTACATGAATATGGCCTGTAATTTTTACTCGATATGTCTCAATTTTAAAGCCTTTCTTGCCCATCAACGTCAGAGTGTAAAGTTGATATGGAAAAATTATGATGCTTTGTGGCTCCAATAATATCTCCCAAAATTATAATTTCTGTCTGTTTCAAGCCGGAATAGCCGAATTATTAATAGTTCTGCAATGCTTTTAGATTATAATGGGCAATATGCTTAGTTTTAAAGGAAGCATGTTAAGCATGCTTTTTTTTCAATAATATGCACTATATCTTCTTTCAAATGGAATACCTTATTGGAGCTCATGTAAACTTTTTGATATTTACTTTCCATTATTTCCCTTTTCCAGATGCTGACTTTTAGTTTGATACTTTCCAATTTTCAAATATGTTGCGAATCTGGAGTAATGGTGGGACGGAAAGTTAACATTTGTGATTTTACTTTTGTGAGGTGAACACAAAGTTTTCTTCTTGAGAAAAACAATATTCTAAAAGTGGACATATTACATGTTACACGTAAAAAAGTCTCTCGAGAATCAATCAACTAATTTTATTTTGAATTTAAAACAAAAATGGTTCCAGTGACAGGGCCACTCTCTCCAAGAGACGAAGTTAGTGGAAATAATTACTCAACAAACAGTTCCTTTCTTGGAGTAGAACAATTCTGGTTTAACGATCCATCACTGAATACCAGCAAAGTTAGTAGTGCTACCTGTGAAACAAACGTTACATATGAGCATCATTTGCTTCCCAAAAATCCCCCAGTGGCAAATCCTCACAACATAGTTTCCCCTTACTCCATATATGACTACAGGTCCAATCAAGATTTTTACAGGTAAAAGAATGAGAAGCAAAAGCCATATTTTTTTATAACCTCGGGGTAGTAGCAAGTGCATACAATTTTATATCAATTTCAATAAAATATTTAAACACGGATGATTTAATTGCTGTGTAGCGTGCCAACCTTGATCCCTCCACATTCATCGTCCCATTCAATAATCACATCTCCCCATGTTGCTCACTTGACATCCTTGTGCTTACCGTATAATCAAGACCTGGGCTCATCTTTACACAAGGTAACTAAAATACTTTAATCGTCACATGTCTTTTATTTTCTGATCTCTCCACAAGGTAAAAAAAATGCCATATGCGTGACGCAATCTAAACAAAAAAATATTAAGGTCCGACATAAAGTTGTATAAATTTCAAACAAGCTATTAATTACGTTTTTTTTTATCTGTGAAGCCAAAAGCTATAACATTTTATATATAAACGTCTTGAAATAATTTGCATGCAAATTTTTCTCCAATGATGTGCTACATGTTATTCACACTCGCAAAAATGCAAATGTTTGAGGGATGAAATCGCACATGGCTTCTTGAAATTAATATTTTACCTTTTTAATTGCAAATCATTCATTCAGATTAAACAATTGATTCGATGCACATATTATTTTAATTCAGTAACACGTAAAATGTCAAAACATATGCTAAGTAAGCACATTGTATGAAAATATCAATATGCTTTCTTAACTCTGGTGCGTTGATAAGGAGAAGATACATTGATAATCTGCCACCTCCCAATTTTCACAAATGTGCACACCTGAAAAAAATACCTCGGGAGAAACGCAGCATCTGTTCTGATTTCTGATCGTACTTGGTGTTCGCAGAAACTGACAGTGGCTATTATCAAGTTTTAATTACAGGGTAGATTCGTTTCATGGTTTACAACAGGAATTGTAAATCCTTCGTTTAATGAGTTCCACCGACATTGCTTCTGGAATTTCTTACCTGAGCGCATATGCTTTTCGAACCAATTATATCTACATTTTAATTCAAGTCATAATTTTATTCCATATCAATTTTCATAGACGGGAAAATGAAGATGACCCGAGCATCATTTAAGCATATATTTTTTTGGGGTGATCGACAGTATAGAATTAGCGCTCAGACTGGATTCTTAAAACAGCAGCTCATTAAATCAGACACACTTTAGAAAATAATATCATGATATAATTTTTTTTGTCTTTCAACCCTTTACACAAAATAGTCTATATCGAGTAATTCTTCCTTTACTGGTCGTGCTGTTGGGTCTGGAGAATCAAAGGTGAAGCGAGATTCACTCTCATTTCGCTCCCAATCCAATCGTTACCATAATAATGAGGACACTCGAGCTACTTGTCGGCTTGTTCAACATTCCCCTGAATGTCTAAACGAAAGACAACGACATCACCACCAACAGAAACGGGGAAGCAGTATCTTTTCCTCGCCTTCGTCATCATCTCTATGTCCAGGAGGGAGTAGCAGTCAAAATTCCAATGGGAGCAGCAGCAGCATCCCCAATTCCTCATGTATCAATATTCATCACCAATTTAAGGACAGTCCAGGTAACAGCAAAACAAGTGGAGTAGCCGGGATCAAGTCTATCCATTCGACAAAAGTGAAGAGGAAGCCTAGAATTTTATTCTCTCAGGTACTTAATTATCTAATAGCTAGGGATTTTCAGAGAATTATGCTAATGTATGCCATGACATATCATCATCCTACTGCTTCCCCCACTATCTACAAATAGCAGTTAAATTGGTTGGATCGGTAGTAAGAAATGATGTCACTTTTTTAAAAGCGCCATTAGTCACATTCAATCAGTTTGTTTTCCCCAAGTGCCAATTAGTCCAATAAGTTTGGTGATTTGCTTTCAGAGATCGTTTCGATATGCATTTCAGAGAAGATGGGAAAGCTCTAGAGAAGATGAGCGGTACCGAATAAGGAGTGAAAACCAGATAAAAAACTACATTTACGGTACTTACCAAATAATGAAGGTTCCATGTTAACGTTTTGTTCTACTCATTTCCCTATTTTTGGTATGAACATGTCCTTATTACTGGCTTAAAATATGTTGTCATGTGGCAATCCTCTGATTTATTGACCAATTAACCAGTTATTATAGACATCATTGGATGGAATGAGTTTGATTGAATAATATGCATCGAAAACAAATAAAACTTATCAAACTTTTCACATGAATCTCTCCAGTTTTCCATGTATTTATGCTCTCCTATCAGATCACAATTTTTACCACTTTAAAGTTTTACTACCAATTATTGTGTTGTCGGTTTGGGAAAAAACATGTAGTCAGTTTAATAAGCAAAAGATTACGTAGATGAAGTCATGTATGTTGCAGTTTCGGTCTATGTATCTTTCGGCGACTTGCATACAATCTTATTTTGCATCTCATGAAAACGTATCAATTGGCATTGTTGCAAATGAGATGGGCATTTTTTGGGGATGACGATTTATACAGAAACGCCACTTCATTGAGGCCATTCACAAATATCACAATAATACCCTTTTGTTCATTTGGCTTTGTATGCATGACTTTAGACAAAGATGCAATGCTTGTAATACAAGTACAGCGTATTGTACTGGTAAGAGATCTTTACTCTCCGAACTGGTTTTCCGAACATTCTTAAGATATCTATCGGATTTTCAGTGTACTTTTTAAACCAGCAACCTGGCTTGTTGGCTTGGATAGAGCTAGTTTCACTTTTAGATGGAAGGGAGGGTAGCGTTTCCAAGTCAAACTTTTGTGACTTGAATGAATAAATCCAAGTTGATGTTGCAGCTCGCGAGTGGTATCGTGTCCCTGTCCCTAGTTTCCTTTCGCCCCAAAGATATCGTGTATGGTGCCCAATGTAGTTTTCAGCAACAAGAGAAACATTTTCATCTACAGTTTCTATGCATTTTTTTCAGGCTCAAGTTTTGGAGCTCGAGAGGCGTTTTAAACTGCAGCGCTACCTCTCCGCAAACGAGCGAGACTCCCTAGCAAGATCCCTCAAGTTAACTCCAAATCAAGTCAAAATATGGTTCCAGAATCGGCGTTACAAATCCAAGAAGAGTTCCTCCTCAGCGGTTTCCTCGACATCGTCCTGCTTTTCGGATGGATGTGGTGGTGGCAGGATTTCACTTTATTCTGCAGACCAGGATGATACTCCCTACTACTACCATGGTATCTCTCCATTTTCATACATCATCATCAGATACCTACTCCACCCTGCTTTCCTCGTCGAATTCATTCGCTTTTTTTCATATTACTTTTGTTTCAGGGCCAAACAACGTCGACTCACCATCCATGACAAACTTGACTGTAATGGGAGTAAATGGTGGAGTATCCACTACTCCGATGGTGTGCACCAATTCATTGGAGATATCAAAAGGAAGTGACTGTGGCGAAGTTGAGTTGCACAATAATCCCGCTCTTAATATAGCAGTAAAGGAGAGTGAAGCTGGTGGAGGAAGTGAACCGACGCAGCTCACCAATTACATGCACACATCAGTAATTTATGAGAAATCAAGCGAAAGTAATAATGCAGCCTCCCAAAATAGAACGCAGCATAAGAATTTGCTGAGATGTGAGACGGATGAAAATGGGGAAGAATACTCGTATAATTTTCTCACTACTGCGGCATTAGCAGCAACCCAACAATTTTCTGTGCAGCAACAGTATGCTTCTATTAACTAATCCGATTTTGAACAATTATTTGTTCGAAACGCACATGACAACCAGTTTTTTGATGTACCATACTTGCTAACTTTGCTTTTGTATCAGTATTTATGGATGTACTCATTTGTTACATATTATGTTCTTGCTACGATCCACTTTGCAATTAAAAATATAAGCTTTCTACTTCAAAAGCTCCTTTTCATTGAGCTGTTTTTTACTTATGAGTAATTTATCTATTTTAATAGCCATGTAATATGTACGTTCTGTAGTCATAAGTGTGATGATCAGTAAAATTCCTAAGTAAGTGCACGCATTAAATTAGCATAATCTGCTTTTTTTTTGTGTGTATTTCGCAATGGGATTTATTGAAAACTTTTTTTGAGGATTTAAATATTGGATTAGTTATTTGAGGGAAGGGAATATTATCTACCTTATTGTTAGATTTCACCCTCCATTTGTACTTGAAATTATTTCAATTTGCAGTATCATGATGTGTTACATGGCGTCCTTAATGAGGAGAAAATCTCAAATCTAAAGCTTATGAGTCAGTAAAAGATTTCGTATCTGGAAAATTATAGTTCACGGTGGTAATGACAGTTTAAGAAATTAATTAATTTTTACATGCACATGAGATGGTTTGGTTACCAGCCAATTAGTCGTTTGCGAGCTAGTGGACTGTGCAGAGAATCATTCTGTTGCAGTTAAACTGGCACTATCCACACGTTTAAAAACGGGTGCTGCTCTTGCAATGAAAGCATGGCATTCATAAGGAAAGTAACGTGAGTTGGTAAGATCTGTTTGAGATGCTTAGGAAGTCGATGCGACCACCCATATATTTGACTTCTGAGCGGGCTGGGTTGAGCATCTTGTGTAGTGGTGGACACCTTTTGTAAGCATTCTCTTTCAGTTCTCTCTGATAAATTTGTGATTTCCGAGATTTGATAGTCAATAGCTTATCTCTTAATTTGCCTACTAAAGGTAACACATGTAACGTCACCCTTGAGTGACTTTACGTGGCTGGGTTTATTCGAATATTCAAATAGCTTCCTGACTAATTTACATGCACATTCAATTAGGATTGACAAATTAAACCTATAATGAATCTCTATCTGTAGAATCAATATCCAATATTTTTTCTTGGAAAATAGCATTCCAACTTAATCTTCTTATTTTATGCATGAAAATTCACTTACGTTTTTCTTGAAGATGAAGACACACATAAAGCTAGTACATATTTGTTCATTAAGAAACACTTATACAAGCAAACAAATATTTTAATTTATTGCTACCCAATTCATGACTCATGCCCAACAAAGCAATAAATTGCTCCCAAAATGTGAGCTTCATACTTTGAAACCGAGCATTTTGTATACTTGTTAGTGATAAAATTTATTAGAGATTGATATTTTAATTCTGCAATAATTGGAATTTCACTTGTGACGAAGCAATGAAAGATTTATGCCTAAAATTGTCTCTGCACTTGCGTTCTTTTACTTTGTAAGCTGAAATCCTATGCATACTAGTATATGAAGATTGAAGCGGTTTATGCACACAAGCCAAACTGTATGCATGTATGTATGTTCGTAAGCAGTAAGGAAGGACTAGCAAAGCTATAGGGTCCCATTACATTAAATAATTTTGCAATTTTTATCGAAAATCCAGGCCTCAGCATAAAAATTTCTTTGAATACTTCAATCAAATTTCTCTTTGAAACAAAATTTTCAATTTAGACCTGCACACTGTTGCTTTGTAATTGCAAATCAGTCTCAACATCCATGCAATTTAAATTGTGCCCATTTCTACAACTAACTTGAAAGGATAAAATCTACAATGACCACAGTATAAAATTCATAACTATAAATATTTAAAAACATTAATGCAACCAATGTGCGCACTGCTCAGATATACAGACACAATTGTGTTTTCAATAAGTACAGTTGTTCATGATATTTGTGCTCCACGTACTTCAAATATATCCTTGAGGTTTAAAATTAACTATTAATTTTTATACCTATAACACATCCATGTAATATGCGTGTATGCAGTGTACAGTGTACACACATTACAGCGTTTTCACACTTAATTCAAGAAGCCAGAGACAGGATACTTCATTGAATGTAGGTATGCATCTAACTCCACTACAAATTGCCGAGTGCAATTGGAGTACAGGGTGAAAGAGAATCTTTGAGGAAAGAGTTTTGATGTGGTGATCTACACAAACTTTTGAGGATGTGTTTCATACCGCTGGAGAGGATAGAGTCGGAGCGGAGATTGGTTTGGCATCCCTTCTAAGCCACTCCCTTCGCACCACCTTATCTCGTACAAGCACTTATAACAAATGAGAAAATGGATGGATTTCAGAGTTGATGATGTAATGATAATGTCATGCTGGTTTATTACAATGAAAACACTCACAGCTTTTGTGTGAATAAAAATCACTCACTCAATTCATCAACTTGCCACTTTATTGCCATCATATTAAATGAATATCTGTCCATACATGAAATGAAGAGATATGCCCTCTATCCCAGCTCATCAGTGGAATGGTTGAATCGATTTGTCAGCGGATGCCTCATGCCAATAACCCAAAAAAGTGGACCTAATTGAACACTCCAAATCCGGCAGCTATCTTCACCACAAGCACAACAAAATATCCTCTGCTTTTACTCTTCATTCCTTCCCTTCTTCCTCCACAGCATAAAAATCTCTAACACCAGATTTTACAAGTTTTACCCAAAATACACAATCATTTAAAGTGTCTCGTATAAAGTTCTATCCTACCCATTTTTTAATAATAAATTGTTTTTGTGGAGTCATTGTAATTTTTATTTGTGCAAAATTCACCCACGAAATATCGAGAAACGAAATTTTTAGGATATAACATTTGTAAATTCAAAGAATTGCAGTGAAAATCATACTAACGATTTAACGATTAGTAAAGGAGATTTAATTCAAGTGCATATTGAATTGAATTGTTTTAGTGGATTCTTTCATATTGGCGGAAAATTAATCATTCGTTTTCGATCAAAATCCCGTTTAGTATAGAGCACAAGTGTACAATTAATTGTAAAATTAATGGAGCTAACAATGTCAGGAAACAAATCTGACGAAGCTCCCACAACAGCATTTTCCATTCAAAGTATTTTAAGCAATAAGCAGTTGGACGGAGTGTGGGGCGCCCTATTGTCATCATCCAGTAATAATTGCGAGGATGCATCGGATTATCCGGATTCCAGCCTCATTACAGCTTCAAGTCTCAGCAGGGCACATCGTCATTTTGAATGGGACAGTGAAGCGTTGGATATGAGGATGAAAAGCCATTTGAAAGGTATCACCCCTCATTTCACACTTTTTAAATCATTTTTATATGCAAAACTTTAATTGTCTCAGATCCCACATTTTCCATAAATACTTTCTTCTTACCTTTCTACAATCATGTAATTTAAACAGATTTCAGCCAATTGCTTTCATTATTCATTATCTTAGAAAATCTCAAGAGTTTTAGTGAATCTTTTTACAATCCAAAAAAATTTCTAGTAATGAATTTATAAAAATTAGAGCATAACATAATGGACATAATTTGATCTCTCTCAAAGATTTGGTATTCATTCCAATTCATTAAACAGTTTGTGCAAATTAGTTTCATGGGTGACTTCATTTTTAAATTGAATTATCAGAGAGCAATGGGGAAATGAAGCCAAGGAAGAAGCGATCTCGCGCTGCGTTCTCTCATGCACAGGTAATTGTCAATACTCCTTTTAAAATATTTACGAATTACAATATTTAGTCCAGAAAAAATCATAAAGAAGACATTTAAAAGCAAATACTTTGTATGTGATCACCCGTGACAAAATACATATCATGCATATTCATAATTGCTTGTACAAGTCATTGACACTAAATTCCAATTGTTTTTCAATCAAAGACAGGAATTCAGATAAATATCCACATTTCCATTGAAACGATAGAAAAAAAGTTTATCTCTCTATCAAAAATATATTTTATTTATGAAGGTATACGAATTGGAACGGAGATTTGGACACCAAAGATATTTGTCTGGACCGGAAAGAGCCGAGCTCGCTCAAGCTCTCAAGCTGACAGAAACTCAAGTAAGTTGAAACGTAGTGTTTCCTTTATTATTATCGCAGAGAAGTGAAAAGTGATATATGACGTTGATTGAAAGAGCGCATACATATTCTCGTCCAAGAAGACGGTTTCTCTCCTCCAAAAAAAATCCTCCTCGAGTTTCTTTACTTTGTAACTTGACGAGTACGTAAAATGGAGCAAGTGCACACCAAAAAAAGAGAGCACACAATTAACAAGCCATTCTCTCCACTCTGATCTCTGTTGTCAGTTTAGCTGGATTTTTACGAATTCTTCTTCCAAAAGTACATCTCGCTTAAAACAGTAGAATGATTTTTTTTTTGGATGTTGTTGCCAGTGCAACTTGTAAAAGTAGCGGAGTAGTGTGCAGTAATCATATCAGGGCTTTTCTCTTTCGCCGTCTGTTAATAAAATGCCTCAAAGTAAATAAGCAAAGATGAGCCAGATGTATTTCATGTATGGCTAATTGAACAGATGGATTTTAGATTTAAGGCTCAAGTTCCGTTTGTCTAAATATTGATGAAGATATTATGCTTTTTTTCATATGCATTCATACTTTTTGTTTCTTCAGACTCATTTCAAACTGCATCTTTATGGAGGAGAAAGAAATAAAGATGTATTTTTTTTGTGTGCAACCAATAGCCAATAATAAGTAATGCTAGAGAGAGAGAGATGATATGATAAAGTGTCTTCTCGTGCGATGTAAGAATGCTCATAATTTTATTGCTTTACCAACAACGACGGGAAACCAAGCTCGGGAAAAAGTTGTTGACGATCGATATATGAGATATAGAATTACTCGGGCCTTTCAAAAGACGTGAAATTATGCTGGGCAATATTTGAATGCATATAAGGCTGTAAACCAGTGTGAAAATCTTCACTCATCACTTAAAGCATAAAAAATCAATGATTACTTTCATCTATAAAAATATGTTGTTGCAATTTTGATTTTGATTAGGTAAAAATTTGGTTCCAAAATCGACGCTACAAAACCAAGCGAAAGTTTCAACAGGATATCACATCACCATGTCATGTTCCACAGCCGCGGAAAGTTGCTGTCAAAATTTTGATGAAAGATGACAAGGTATGCACATGAATTGATTTGCAGCGATACTGATGCATTTTTAATCGCTCGTGATTAAATTTTGTTGATATGAGTGAACTTGATCTCTTAATTATTTGCTAACCTGAGAGTTGAGAAGCAGGCATCTTGCTTGTTAACGTTTATTTATCCTTCTCAATTCATAAAAGTCTCAAATTATATATTATTTATCTTTTTTTTTATAGGTTGTTTACAATAGGGATGAAATAAAGCCTTATCTAAACCCCACTAATCTGCTTTTCAACACCCTCTACGCATATCACTGTTGGCCTACCAACCGCTGAAAAGATCCACTCGAAGCACAACCATCTCTCTCAGCCCACACACATCGTCTCATCATCGATCGACTTCCGAATGAAAATCTCATTGCAAGCATCTACTCTGTGTATCTTCAAAACTTTGTGTATAATATATTGCGTAACAAGTTAGTTTATAATACTCAAGATAAGCAGCTTCCACATTTTAAGAAATCACTTCAGCATGGAAGCTTGAGAAAGCGCTTTGTCTACCCTCAAGTTGCATACAAAATTATGCGTGGAAATGCTGGTGTATAAAATATTAAATATTAAGGCAAATCTATTCATGTACGATTTAATTATTTGTCTTGTAAGCTCATCCATTTGGAAACAGGCTTTTAAGAGAGTAATTTGTAGCAGTCATTTGAACACCGCTTCGTTTCATCAATTAATCTAGCAATTATCTCATGTCCATCGTCACGTTACTTCTTGCGTAGAAAAACTATTAAGTTGAGATCTGCAATAATTAAATGAAAAGTAAGCCAAAGAGTTTAATATTTATTGGATTGTAGAAAGGAAACTTGAAGAAGGTGACAGATTTAAAAATAAAGATTGATACGAAAAAAATTTTTTGAATATTTTATTCAGACAGCGGCATAATATTCATTTCAAGTGTGGTTGTCAATTGTTCAAGAAATCGAGACTACTTGTGATTCCGGCTTAAAGTAACAAGTTTAGCAATAGATTTACCAATGAATACGCTATGTAGGAAATTTTTAGGCGAAGAAAATGAATTAAAAGGGGTAAGTCCCGTGCCATGCATGATGCATGATATTGAAGCAATAAAATAGACAATAATGGAGCACTTCACGGATAGCCTGGTACTGCTTGTCACGACCTCATTCCTTTCCCTGTCACAGCACGTGCCGCTCCCACTCTGGTATGTAGGGACGTGCTGGAGTTTTCACTTTTCTCATGCTTTTTATTGGCATGAGTCTATTACATAAGTGCTTTTCCTAAGAAGTTTCTCCAATGTCACGGAGATATATACACACACACACTATCTGTTCTCTACTTTTCTAAAATAATACCTGTCTGCATTTCTCCAGGTCGGCAGTGATTTCCAGGATTTACACCTTCACAAGTAATCAAATGAATGAATGGGGGTGTTATTTTTTATCGCTCGTTTTGTTACTTTTGAGTTTGGAGATAGGAACTGAATACATTATATGACTGGCTGTTGTGAAACCCGAGTTGCATTAATACTTCCTGGGTCTGTAATTAACTTAATGGATCTTTCTCATTGATATGGTGAACAGGTAAAAGGTTGCCATTATGGGATATTATTCAGTAAAAATAAATAAGTTTAAAGATTTACAGATTAATTGCATGCATACCAACGTTTGAGCGTGTGCTTTGTAAAATTACTTTTTATTGACTCATGGGCCCCTAATGAATCTTCTCTCTTTGCCCCATGCCTCTGTCTTTTTCCGTGAGGAGATCACTGTTAATATTTTATTGATTATTCGAGTGCCACAACTAAAACAGAAAATGTCGGGGACTTCGTCAGTGAATATCTTGTAGTAAAAAATAAGTAATATTCCGGTCGTCATAAGATCCATTCAATTGAGAGAGAAGTGAGAATGAATTGACTCTGGTTTGGTGTTCCATATTATTTGTCTTTCCAGACGATTGATTTTTTTGAAGTGGGGGAACGTGGATGGGAAGTGAAAAAAAGATTAAAAACGATTTACATGTCACTCATGCATTGTGCAGAGTGGGTGCATTGTAACTCACCGTAATGTAAAATGATCTGTTTATATTGTTAACTGAAAAAGCACACACAGCTTTTTACTCCCTTCAAATGCTGATATTTATGATGGGTGCAAGTCATCCTAAAGTAACTGAAGCAAGTGAATTTTCTTTTAACTATCCATTCTTGAATGGGGTTAAGGAGCGTTGGTCCTCACTACACTGGGCTAATACGCTGAATCTTCCAGCTTTCCCGTAATAAACCATTAACTTTTCTTGCTTACTGAAACCGAGCGATATGTGCGGAAAGCATAATATAATGTTGGTAAAACTCAAAATAAATAAGCAAAAGCGGGGGTGATCTACAAGATACCAGATGCATTTGATGTAAATGCGTAAAAAGACCAATTGAACAGATGGATTATGAATTTGAAAGTTTCAGTTTCTCCTTGGGTGCGTAAACTGATAATCCATTTGGATTCACCGGATACAAATGTACATAGAAATTTTGGTCACATAAGTCGTTTCCACAAAGCCATCAGCAATGACTATAAATTAATATTGAAATAAAAGTATTAAATACATGCATATAATTATTGACTGCTAATTATAATCATAAGAAAGCATTGGGCTTCACTACATTTCTAGTAGTGCCCATAAAATTCAATAAAATGTAGAAAACTACAATGATGATGAAATACCATTTTAGCCTATAATAAATCTGTGATGGTATTTGAGACGCATAAATTTTTCAAGTAGAATTCCTTCCTAATTTGCTTTATACTCTGTTTTCAATAGAAAAAGATTTGACAGAAGGCTCTACTATGATTCAGATGAACATGAGAAAAAGCTGTGCCGGAAATCATTTCCACCAAATCTGAATTATCACAACCAATCTTCTACCCTACTTGTGCATCTTAAATCGTGACCTGAAATTAGAATTTGAAAAAACTGTGTGCGCCTTTCCTCATTCTTGTTCACTTACAATTCATAGGCTGAGGGCTAGAGAATCTCATCGTGAAAGTATGGTCAATGTATACTTTGGTATGATGCAACATGAAAAAAAGCTTGTTCAAGAAACCACATTTTACTCATCTTTCAGCACCACCAAGCTCGCTCCCCCAAATGGAAAATTCGACGATTACTGGAATCGTTCAAGCTCCAAAATTAGTAGGATTTTACGCATGAACTCCTTCCACACCAATATTTATCGATGAAATGTAGGAGCGTGCCATGCCAGTAGAGAAGAATTTTTTTTCTCAGGGGCGATGGCTGTGCGCTTTTCTGCTTTCCTTCTCAAAATTAATTCAACTTTACAAAGCCATAATTAGCCTGATATGACAGTGTGCATGATAACGAACAGAGATTAACTTGATCACACTGTATTTTTGCAGACTTTTTCAAAATTTGGAAATTTATTCAATTTCATTCTTTTCATTCGTATGTCCTCTCATCAGTGTATTTTTAAATGTATATCTGAATAGTAAAAATAACGATTGTAGAAAACACAATATGAGTTCAGAAAAAGTATTTCCCTTAGCCATTTTCAAGTGTCTGAAAATGATTCTTACGAGACGATTTTTTTTTAGCTTCTTTTGTGTCTTGACTGATGCATTTTGAGAAAAACCGTTTCTACTTATTACCTTGCGATTGCAAAAAGTGTAGGTATGTCTGTCTGTCCATCCGTTTGCACGATAACCCTTGAAAGGATGCGAATTTTCGGATTCTGATTTTGCAACGTGTTACTGAGCACCTTAGCTTGGATAAGTTTGATGATGGGCGCTAACGGTCAACGGAAACCGTTAGAAACCGTTATAACCGTCATTTTTTGCATAATCAAGATAGGACATGTGGGGGCTCATTCGAAAGCGCTTTCATCGCTGATTATTTTCCACGTAAACTTTTTTTCAAAATTTTTAACGGTTTGACCGTTATAACGCATTCAAAATTTTTCAGTATTTTGGTTCTCCTGCCTAAACGCTGGCGAATTTTTGAATTATGTTTTTTTGCAATGGGCCACTGGTCATCTACTCTACGAGAGGTTTTGGTATGAGCACCAACTGCTAACGGCAACCGTCAGAAACCGTAATAGTTATAACGGTCATAGGTGGTATCATTCAAACGAGGCTTTCAATATAAAATCAAATTTTGTGTCAAACTTCAAATTATTGGAGGGAAATGAGAATAATCGTATTTATAGTCTCATTCGCTTCGTTTTGCTTATTTTTGCCACAATTATAGCAATTTCTGCCAAAATTTTGCTCAAACTTCGTCGCAAGGTCTCTATATCCCGTTTTCAGGTTTATTATTCTTTCTGATAAAACTTAAGATAAGTTAGTGATCATGATGAATGAGATCGTCGACATTTTGCTTATGATCTTTATTATTACTGTTATTTCAGAAGGAGTATTTGTATTATTTGTATTTACAAAATAATACCGCAATAATTAAAATCGGTGATTTAATATTATTCAGAACCATTCGCATTGCGTCTCAGATATTGTATGGAAAATTGCTTATCAATATTTGAGTTTGTATACAAAGCTTGAACAGCGAAATTATACATATTGTAATTCTCCCTTTAAGTTATCTAAAATACTGTTAGAAATAACATGTTCAAAGAGAGCTACATTACATGATTGGAACGGTACAGAAGAAACCAGAAAGTGTGTGACCGTTCCTACTTTTTGATGCGACCATTTCTTGTCAAGTGAGAACGAAATATATGGCATGGCATGAATGAATGTAAAATTATTGAAAAGCTGCTAATGATACTCCCTGTGAATCAAGCATTGCGTTTTCCCCCTTTTTCCAAATGTGTACCTCAGTCAAAGTCTCTTTTTCTGTTAAAATCTCAAAGCAACTTTCCCACTTTCACAAAAATATGCACGCTATTCCCTCTTTCCGTTGAAGGGGAACTAGATGAGGAATCTTCGAACTGGAACAAACTCCATGTTCCAAATTCGGCAATGAGCTGCTGCGAGGCGCTCATGGTAAAATCGCATCCCTTCTGATACATTTGGAATTTGATATGTAATTTCGGTGTGATTTATTATGCTAAGTGGCCAGGTAGATAAACTTTCTTGATGATGATCCGTAGCCTCGTAGATGATGTCTACATGAAGCGTTATTATGTATTCAATTCAATTTATGCAAACTTGGTGCATTGACTATTAAGTGCAAAGTGCAAGTTTATAACTGGTACTTTCTGAAAATCATTTTTATATTTATGAAACTGCTTTAAATGCAGCTGTTGTATCGACAGGTTTCGAAGATGCACTTCGCTCCCTGGATAAATTAACCCGAGTTAATTTCGATCTCCCAGTGGATCTA